>CAJVPM010001169.1:0-12970 GCA_910592325.1 Scutellospora calospora | reverse complement strand
ATACTAAATCAAATAATAAAACTAAAAATAAAATAAAAGAAAAATAAAGAAATAGAAAATTATAGGCGTGACAATATGAGGGCTTTGCAGTTAAAAAGGCCGAAACTACCAAAAAAATAAAAATTGAGTTTTTGTTAAATTTTAATAAATTTTAGTACAAGCTACATTTTTTAATTATTAACAAAAATCGATTTACATAATAAAAAATCAAGTTATTCAAGTTTAAAGAAAAAGTTACACGAAATTGCCAGAATCTAAAAATAGTAAAAGAAGTTAAAGAAATGATCGACGTCTAAAAATAGCTCTTCGAGATCGTACGTAGAATACTAATGACGATTGTAATTGGAACAATGTCTTCGTTACTAAATTAATAATTTATAATAATTTAGTAATTATCATTATTACGATTAATTATTACTTTAATACACGTATATTATTTTTTTCTAAATACTTGTACTCGCTCCGAGTGTATTCTATCGATATCGACTTTAACACTTTCATTATCATAAGTCTTGTTAAACATTAAGGGGAACAATGTTTGCTTTGGACTTAAGCTGAGAACTAACCAAACGAAAAGCACTAGTTATTCTTTTCCTTACTCTGTTTAATTTCTTCTCTTTTCGCGTGGGTTTTGTTAAAGCGTGAATTTAGCATTAGGAAATAGGATTTAAACTTGAGTGGGGAACTAGCCTGAAGTTTCTCTTCTTCTGTTCTGTTCTATTTATTTTATTTTATTTTATTTTATTTTTTACAGAAAATAATTCTTTTCTTTCTCCTATAGGTCTAGGCTTCGTTGAACATGAAATTGGCAATAGACAAAGATTAGACACGAATGTGGAGTTGAGGATTGGTCTAATGGTAAGTATTAGTTTCTCTTTGTTCTGTGTATTTTTTTTTTCTATAAGGAACTAAACCTTATTTCTCGTAGGTCTGGGTTTTGTTGGAATGGCAGTTGGTCATTAGAAATTAGACTCGGGTGACAGGTAATTGAGAACTAGTCTAATAACAAGTATCGGTTTCTTTTTCTTTTTTCCAATGCTTAATTTCTTTTCTTCTCAGTATGAACTAACGTTTCTTTATTTATGTATGCCTGGGCTTCGCTGAAACGGCATTGGTCAATGGTGATTAGTTCGGGTGAAGAATCGGGGAATTGAGAACTTGGTTTAATGCTAAATATCAGTTTCTTTTTCTCTTATCCAAGCCTAATTTCTTTTCTTTTCAATTTGAACCAACATTTTCTTTCTATAGGTCTAAGGATATGTTATGTTTGGAATATTAGTTCAGTTTACAAGTTGAGCTTCACTGGAAAGATACTAGTCAATGGAAGTTAGATGTAGGCGGGAACTGAAGATTTGTCTGAGGATAAATACCATTTCTTTTATCTTGTTTAATGCTTAAGTTCTTTTCTCCTCAACTTGAATTTATTATCTCTTTCTGTAAGTCGGACTTCGCTAGAATGCAAAACAGACACTAGGGCCTAGAACAGAAAGTGTAGTGATGTAAGTATTATTACGCTTCAGTTCGTTAATACAGTTACTAATATGGGCGCTGTTCAATAGAAAAGGGAGAAATCTCTTTTTAAATCTGATCAATTTGACCAGATTTAAAAAGAGATTTCTCCCTTTTCTATTGAACAGCGCCTATATTTCTCTTTATTGCAAGTATGATGAATAATGAACTTAGACGTTAAGGTAAATTCTAGTTCTTTTTGATTTATCCATTTTCTGTTAAAAACATTCATTCTAGCACATTTCTTTATTTTTAAGGCACACAACTAATTCGAATTTGTGAAGCATAGACGTAGGTATGTGAAGACATATATTTATAAGTATTTTTTGTTTATTATTCTTTTTTTTTTTTTTTATTTTTGCCAAGTCTTTAAGGCTGTACAAACTTAATTAATCAGTTTTCATAACCTGACCGGGTCAAAATTTACAAAACTCAAAAAAATTTTCAAGTATACTTACTATTCGAGTGAGTTTTTATAAAAAATTTTATATGTTATTTACATATTAAATTTTTTGAAAATAAAATTAAAAGCCGGTCGCCGGGTTACTTTTGAAAATTTTATGTTATGAAAACCGATTTACTAAGTTTGTATGATCTAATTATTTCTTTTTTAGATTGTTCTATATATTGCGAGGTTGCCACTATAATGTTTTGACTTTGTAACCGCTATTGGGATTGTAATCTCAGTAGATATATAATGGTGCAGGTGTATGACAGCGCAGGTATATGACGTTTCGATGCTGTTAGGATTGTAATGTATGACAGCGTAGATATATGACGTTTCGATATTGTAACCATAGGTTTATAATATTAGTAGATGTATGACAGCGCAGATGTATAACGTGTGATAGTGCTGTAACTGATCTAAATTTTAATTTGATGCAACTCAATTAATGATAGCGTGTTAAAAAACAACTTGTATTTGCTGTATGCGATATAATATATTATGATGTAAATATATCTGTATAAAAAAATTTTTATTTATATAAAATTAGGGGGGAATTTACACATAGAGGCCAAAAAATGAAAATAGTTACAGATGAGGGCCCAAAATAAACATTCTTGCACGTAGCGGCCCAAAATAAAAAATTATTACAATCAAGGGCCTGTTCGATCTCCGAGCTATACTAGGAGACTAAGCTACAAGACTTACATAGCATCTCTCAGAAAAATAGTAGCGGGGTTTTTACTTTTGATTTTCGGGTTGATTTTTACATTGATTTTCAGGTTAATTTTTACATTGATTTTCAGGTTGATTTTTACATTGATTTTCAGGTTGATTTTTACATTGATTTTCAGTTTGATTTTTACTTTGATTTTTGTTTTGACTTGATTTTCATTTTGACTCTTGCTTTGACTTCATTTTAATTTTCACTTTGACTTTCCTTTGCTTTGACTTTCATTTTAACTTGCATTTTGGCTTTTACTATGATTTTCGTTTTATCTTTGACCTTCTCTTTGATTTTCAGTTTGACTTTCACTTTTACTTTGAGAATTTTGCCATGTTGAATTCACAAAAATATAATTTTGATTGATCGTTTAAATAAGCTATTTAAGCTCATGAATATTTCGTATTTTGTTTCTTATTTATTAATGTTAATTTATCTAGTAAATACAAAAGATTTTAATTTCCAAATTACTACGTATATTATTTATGTTATTTAGTTATGTATAAAAATCTTTTTAATCAATGTATTAAAATTCGTAAAGTTATAAGTTTGTTAGCAAGGTTTGTGAAGAGTACCTTTAGTTTTTTTTTCATGTAAAAAGTTAGTTGCATTTTAATTCAGCTACCTTTTTTCTGGGTAACGTTATTTAAGTTTGTAGCTTAGTCATCTAGTATAGCTCAGAGATCTTATTTGTAATAATTTTTGATTTTGGGCTACTATGTGTAAGAAATTTTTATTTTGGGTCCTCATCTGTAATTATTTTCATTTTTGAATCCTTATATGTAAATTCTCTTAAAATTAATGTAAAATTTAAATTTTATAAATTATTAAATAAATAAAAAATTTATTATACAGTATATTAAATATTTATTTTATATAAAAATTTTTAATTTTTTTTTGCTGGTTTTGGAATATTTGGTAATGAACAATATTCATCTTGTTTTTGAGGATCTTTAATATGTTGACGTATTTGTTCATATAAATACCATTGTCTTTCAGCTGATAATTCTGTAGGAAAAATTTCTTCTGGAAATCCTAAAATATCAATATTTTTTGATTTTATCATATTTATAATTTGTTTGTCTTTATCAATTGTTGTTTTAACTTCTACTTTACCTATATTATTTTTACTTAATATAAAATGATGATATTTTAAAATTTGAGGAATAGGTTTAAAAAATTTTGATAAAAATTTTGTCCAATTATAAAAATGTACTACTCTATTCTTATTTTTATCAAAAATTGTTTGTACTTGATTAATATTTCCATTAGTTGAATTTTTAACTATTTTTACTACATCATCAAGATTATCAACTTCTGATTTTCGTAATTTTAGTTTAATAAGACCAAAAAATCCATCAGGACTAAATTTTGTATATCCAGCTATCATAAATGAATAAGTAATTTGTGTATGTAATTCACATGCAACTCGCCATGCTAAATACATAATCATAGCATTGTTTTTATTTTGTCCAGAACAATTATCTGCATGAATAACTAAATTAGTTTCACCTAATCCATGAAAAGTAAAATAATTATGTACAAGTGATATAACTGCATTTGCACCTTTTCCAATACTTTCTTCTTCTTTTATTAAATAATTTTTCTAAAAATAAAAAATATATAAATATTTATAAATAATATTTATTATATAAATATAAATATTTACTTGAATTGGAAATGCATCTTCACAAATTCCAAAAAGTTGAATATTATAAAGAGATTTAAAATATATATTTCCCTTTATAAAAAAATATATTAATATATTATATAATTAATAAAAATAAAATAAATATTTATAATAGAATTAATTTATACCTCTTGTTGTGAAGAAAATGGTATTTTTATTTGTTCAGCATAATCCCATGATATATGATTTTCAATATTAAGAGAATTTGGATTATTAGATCGAAAAAAATTAGGAAAATTTGAAAATTGTTGTAAAGCTAATTTTGATGATTGTATACAAGTTCTAAAAATTTAAAAATTTAATTAAAATTTAAATTATATATTTAAAAAATATTAATAAAATTAAAACCTGTAATATTCTCTTTCTTTTTGTGCCCATTGAAAATGATAATTCCATTCAGCTACATATAATTCAGTTTCTTGATCAGTCCAATATTTTGAATTAAAACGCATATTTTTACATTTAAAACATAAATCACTTCTTGGAGATAAAAATTTAATTTATGGAATATATTTATTCCAAATACGCCAAAAAGTTGATAAATGAATTATATGTTGATCTTGAACTTCTATTGCTGATATATATAATCGATATAATGAAGAATAGCTTTTACTAGCAGGAAGAAAAATTATTGGCAAAGTATCTTTACAAAAATTTTGTCCTTTATTAATTAAAAATTTTATTAATTATTATAATATATATAATTTAAAAATATAAATTAATTATAAATACCTGGTGAAGGTAATCCATGAATATTTGCAAAATTAGTTATAAAAGTAAGTATTTTTAAGACAGTTTCAAATAATATTGCAAAATGACTAGTTTTTCCAGTTGATTTATGTATTCTTAAACTAATTCCTTGTTGTATAAAATGAGTTCGAATATTTTTCCAATATTTTTCTCCAATTCCATAAATTATTAAAAATGCCTTATTACAAATTTCTATTCCTTCAAAAATATATTTATTAGCAAGCTTATTACGTTTTTGATTTTTAGTAGTAGTTTCTTGTCGAATAGTTGCAGATATTATTCCTAATAAAAACATGTCTTTTTGATTATTATTTAAATTTTGAAATTTTTGATAATTTGTAATAGCATGTTCATGAAAAATTAAATTTTGAAAACATCTTTCTTCACAATATATTGTAGTTTCTAATTTTTTATATTGAGCTTCTTCATTTTTTTTATCTAATTTTTTTTTAATTTTTTGATTATCATTATCATCTTCAATATCTTTAATTTTATTATTTAAATAAATTTTTTTAAATTTATTTATCTGTTCATTATTTAAAATAGATTCAGTTGAAATAAATTCATCTAAAAGAACAGATTCTTCTAATTCTTCTTGATTCTCAGTATATAAATCAATTTGATCATTAAAAATTGTTGTATTAGATTGATAAATTATTTGAAATTCTTCTATATGTTGTTGTAAAGATAATAATTCTGAATGAGTATCATTAAAAATATTATCAAATAAAATATGAGTTGAAGTCATCTTTAATGATTATAATTAAAAAAAAAATAATTATAAACTGTAAATAAATAAATTTATTAAAAAATTTAAACAAAGAATTTTTTTTATTATCAAAAAAAACAATTCTTTTATATTTAATTTTTAATTATTTATTGTTATTTTAAAATTTCATATTATACATATATACAAAGAAAAGCTATTACGTATATCAACTATTTCATGATCAATAATTCGATCATCTTATTCATTATATTGAACTGCCATAATAGTAATCTCTTAAGACAATAATCGATGACTATCCTCACGTGAATACTGTTATTGCATAATACGATGTCGTTATTGCATAATACGATATCAAAGTCCATAATATGTAACGATTAAAAAAATCTATATCCCTTGAATGTGTACTAGGTTTATAGCGCAGTCAGCTACAGCCACAATTAAATCACATAACTACGTTAGTTTGCAGTTAAGATTAAATTATTGAATACTGTACAAATTTAAAAAGATAGAAATGTGCATATATTTTTTTAAGTTTAAATTAACACGATACAGTTACAGCATATGCATCTTTGAAATACAAAATATATGTCTTCGAAATGCAAAATATATATCTTCGAAGTACAAATCTTTAAAATACAATAAAATTAATTCATTTGATTTTTTGCAACATTCTTGCCCAAGCTATGTTCTCTTTTATTAACCTTTCTCTTTTTTCTGCATGGAATAGTTTGAGAATCAAGGTTTTCTTTTACTTTGTTTGAGATAGTACGTAATCTTCTAGTTCCGCTGGTTCCTTCTAACTTACAACGTTTAACAGATTCGACTTAAGCACAGATCATAGCACCACTTTTAACATGTGGCAAATCTATATTACGATTACTGTTATACAGGAAGGAGGTTAATCGTGAAATTGAAAATGATTTTGATGCTCGATATCGATCAATAAATTTATCCAAGGCAGTGCGATATTGTGAACTGGCATTTTAGTAATCATTCTTGATTTCTTCAAGGAAAATGTCGAGCGCAGAACCTTTAATTTCTTCATTTTGTTCAACTGAATAGTCATCAATTCTTTCATTTGGTTCAGCTAATTCTCTTGTAAAATATTAAAATTATTTAATAATAATAATAATAATAATAATAATAATAATAATAATAATAATACATACTTCAAAGTTGTTTCCAATATCTCATTAGATGTTTTTGAACTTAGTAAATATTCTTGCGATGTAAAACCAGGATGTAACGAAGCATAAAATGAACTTTCTTTTGCAACTTGACCTAAAAATAAAAAATAAAATAAAATAAAAAGGTAGATAAAGCCTTTTCTGATTGATATATTTTAAAAAAAAATGATAGATGCTTATCACATGCAATATATATATAAACCATTCGATCAATAGGTGTTAAAGATGGCAAGAAATTTAAAGAAGTAATTTGAAATTTTGCTGCGACCGCACTCTGATACTTACAAGATGCACCATTCATACCAATTGAGCATGTACATGTTCCAATTGCAGTGTTTACAGTGTAGAAAAGGCCATTCTGCCTTGTACTTGATACTAAGAATTCATTTTCTTCTTCTGTTTTTTGAATCAAGTTTGCGTCTACAGTGTCCTACATGGGACATAGAAATCTTCTTGCATTTTGTAAATGACCAGGACGTTTATGTGCAATACTAAGTAACCGTTGCTCATAAAATCGTTCCATTTTTGAAATTATATAGTGAAATACTTGTACGGAATTGTATGCCTGTGTTCTGGCAAAAACTATATCCTTTAAAATTCCAAAACTGCACTCTATATAATTATTAGTATTATTCCCTCGAACAAGTAATCCAGAGCGAAATGACAAGGCCCAAAAACAGCGATGTTCCCATAAAATTTCAAAGTGCCGTCTTAGTAAAGGATAAAGGGAATAAAAATCTTGTTTAAGCTCATTATAATGTAAGTCCATTTCTAAAAAACTTGGTGCATAAAGAATTTTTTTCATTTTGTTCATAATTAGCACTCGATGATTTTTACTAATACAATGTTTTGAATCGTGAAGCCACCTCCAAAAAGCTTGTAATATGTGAAATGTGTAAAGAAGTCAGATTGCTTGTAGCCAGCAAAGCCCTAGAGCATTACGCTCTGCACTTGAATCGTCTGTAAGAATAATTGCTGGCCCAGTTTGTGGTCCACGTCCGTAAAATACGCATGGTAGAAGAATTGTTTTCAATAAAAATAACTAATTTAAATTTATTAGAACTGATTTTTATTAAAAAAGAATATTAATTAGAAATTTAAAACAAAATTACCGCCTTTTCTATTGTAATCTCTGATTCATCCGAAGTAATAAATAAGCCAAGAGGCAGGGCACCAGCAGAACAACTTGTATATAAAAGTGTTATCGAAGTATTGAAAGGCTCAAATGAAGCTGACGCATCTATGTAGTATAATTCACCTGCCTGTGGCACTTTCTCATGCACTCGAGACATCAAGCCAGTTACAATACACAAAATAAATGCATTTCCACTATATGTATCATATCTTTGCAGTACAGCTTTACTATTCCCTAAGTTATTATAATCACTCACTATTTTTTCTAAACGATCGAACATATTTTTACCATTTTGGTCACCAAGTATAGCTTCACGATATTGATGAAAAAGTCTAACAACATAATTATAATCTGGATTACTTGCTCTATCTGCAAGTAATTCTAATAACTCTTGGTCATTGGCAGCAGAAAGATGAAGATCATCTTCATGTGAGTATAGTGCTGAAATGAGAGAATGCCCATCATTGAATAGACCTAAGAATTTATCGTGTATTTCCTCTTTAACACGTCGAAAACTTAATGATTCTGCAGAATCAATTACATGATTGTGCGTAAATTTGAGATTTACTTCTAATGGATGGCTTAATTCAAGACGCCATTTCTCCAACTGAAGATGGATACTTGCATTGCAAAAGATATTTCGTACACGGGATGATTGTGGTCATTTTGTCTCACGATTCCCTTGCTTTTTTTTTACTTCATTGCTGTGTATACAATGGCACATTTCTTTAAAAATAACCTGCTTTCCTTTAATCATATAACCCCTAGTCTGGGGCATTGTTGTTTTAGAACATGATTCAAATTCTAAAAACCATTCATGTGCCTTCTCTTTATTATTAACGTTCACGAATATATCAAGTTCGAATTGTGGTATTTCGAAGTTTTCAGGTGTCTGGTAAGATGACAATTCTTTAAAATTTTTGATTGAATATGAATATTGTTGTGGAAGCATTGATTTTAACATTTCAGGTAGAGAATTCTATTATTATTATTATTATTATTTGAAATATTATCAAAAAAAAAAAAAAAAATTAAGTCAAATCGGTAAAAAAAAAATCCATTTTTCATATCAAAAAAGTTCGCTTAATCCATAAAAAAAAAAGAATAAAAATATTCATTCATTCATTAACATTAAAGTTATCAAAATCAGTTGAATTAATTATAAGTATTTAATATTCGTATATAGCGATATCGTTAAAAAAACTCCTCTCGTTCATTAAAGAGGATATTTATTAAAAAAATTTCTTGTTCGTCAAATAATTCCATATACCAGTTATTTATTCTCAAAATATTGTTATTAACTGCACTCAAAGTTCATCCATACCATTTTTGAAATTTCGTTAACGTTAAGCAGAAAGGAGTACGAGAAAATCCAATAAAGGTAATATTATCGATTAGTATGGAAAGTTTTAATTATACTACGTACGTATAGTAATAAAAAAGCTAATTATAGTAATAAGTAAAGTTTACGGCATTAACTATGTAGTACTGTAATAAGTTTATTACGTATTCTGTATAGTCGTTATTGTTTGATCATTATGGCTTAGGCCAACTGCGTCATAAACCTAGCACACATTCAAAGGATGCAAAAAATCCCTAAACAAAAAAATAATAGAATGAAAAACACAGCTAAAATACTTATCATCGAAAGGAGAGTAGGATATGATAATACACTTAAGAGTTACTTATATAAAAATTTTTAGGAATAGCGTATTTATTTACAAAATTTATTGAAATAGATTACTCAGTGAATTAACTATAAAAAAATTCAACTTTAAAGAAAAATATTGAAATGAGCTTATTATGACACACCATGTGTTTCATATTGTATTATTGCATCCTTCCTCCGGACATTACCCAAATGAAGAAATATATTATAAAAATTAAAAGAAACTTAATACTGTCATAAGGAATACGTATCAACTTTTACTTATATATTATAATTTAGCAACTAGAACCAAAAAAAAATTTATAATGATTCGTCTCAGTAAGACGAATCGAACGATACTCAATTATGATCAATGCATCACGAGTTATCGTCAAAAAACATGAGTGCATCACAATACCTACCTGTGTCATAATACCCTACCCTCCCTTATGTTATGTCCACACCACAAATTTGTATATCAAAAAGAAAACATGCTACGTATCTATCGGAATGTGTTATTCTATTAAAGAAAAAATGTTAATATAAAAATAATAAAAAAAGACTAAAGACAAAATAATAAAGAACATAGATCTTTTTGCCTAGTAAAAAATGAAGAATACAAGCTATATTTCTTACTACAACTCATCTTTAATTAGACTACAATAAAATAGGTTTTATCTGATAATAAATATACAATTAATTTTATACAAGATAACTTTTTATCCTTTTCATATAGATAGTAATAGCAATGTTTAGCTACTATTTAGGTAAGTAGTAGAATATTACCTGTATTCACTTCTTATATCATAAAATATTCATTATAAGGTTTAAAGCTGAAGATGAGTAAATAAAGCAGTAAAACAAGAACTTGTAATAGTTGAATATGTAGAAGGTTCTGTTGACTATATTAGATGGAAAACTAAAAAAGGTAAAAGTAAATCAACAAATTGTCTTGATAATATTCTACAACTTACTAAAAATAGAAATGCTAAATTCAACAAATATATGCAGAAAATGAGGATGATATTTATGTTTGGTGATGGACCTGATTTTGTTTTAGTGAAGGCAGCTGTCAAAGATTATGTAGTGGAATCAGCAAATGTATAGAAATATGTAATTACTATTTAGATCAATATAATCTCAAAAATCCTTTTGACATGCACAAATGTAGTATACAAATTCTTATAAAAGTTATGCTTTCTGAAGTTGAAACAGAATTTTCTGTACATATGACTATTAAATGTAATCATATTCTACCAAATATTATTTGAGAAACATCTGCATTATCTTGAATTAATTTAAGTAGTAAATCTTATAATCTTGTAATTACAAGCTATTGAGCAGACAAACGAATAACAAAAAAAATAAAAATAAAGCTTCTTGTACTATATAATAGTATTTTACAAAATGAACTTGAACATTTGTATAATAGCCAAAATTCATTATATGATAATATGAAGCTTTATCAGCTTATTGAAAGAGATAGCTTATATGTAAGAAAAAATATAAGTTCCTAGACAATTGTATTTGAATTAGTAACTAGTATATTAAAACAGAAGAGTATTATATGAGGGCTTTGCAGTTAAAAGGGCCGAAACTACCATATATATAATTTTGAGTTAATCGGATTTGAAATTTTAATCACATGATGCAGTCAACAGATAAAAATAGAAAATCCCAACGACTGCACTAAAAATAGATTTACTAATACTGTAATACCAGAATACTGTAATAACGATAATTGTTAAATCTCGTCGGTGTTTCTTGCCTTTAGTAAATTCGATTTTGATTAATAGAAAACTTGTCATTTGGGTAAGTACTTTCTTGTGTCTTTTTTATTTTTATTTAATTCAACTTTTTTCTTATTAACGTTTTGTCGGTTTTTTTTTTTTATATTTGAAATAATTCAGACGTTCTTTTCACCGTCGTTGAACTTTTTTCGCTGTTGCAATCGTCGTCACCTTCGAAGGTTTGATTTCTAATGTATGCATTATCTAGTTTATACCATTTATATGCATTATCTAGTCGGCAAGTTTATACCATTTATAACAGTTCACTAACGTTCTCAGCTTCTTTTTGTGTTAGAGATTTTGACTTAGGCGACTCTTCACTTACGTAGATCTTGGCCTCGCTGGCAATGAATAGATTTGGTGAAGATAATAATTGCAATTTCTCTTTCTTTATTCTTGTGATTAATGTCTTCTTTATTATTATGAAATAATACTTCTGCCATTTTGTGCTTTGTTAGATCGAACAAGATTAGTTAGAGAAACTTTTCTAATAGCGAGTCACAGTTTTTTTTTGTTCCATGCTCAATTTCTTTTCATAATAGGTATTACTGCTACTTTCATAATTTCTGGAACACTTACTCATTACCCGAAATCTTTCTAGTCATCCGGTAAATTATCTAACTTTCCGGAAATTACTTTGCTGCCTCTGGACTGAAGGTCCGAAGACATCGATGTAGTTTCCAGAGAGTTAAATAATTTACCGAATGACCAAAAAGATTTCGGGTAACAAGTAAGTGTTCCAGAAATTATGAAAGTAGCAGTAACACTTTCTTTCTTTCTATAGGTCCGGGCTTTGTTAGAATGCGAATTGCGCTAGTCAATGGAGATTAGACTCGGGTGAAGAATTAAAAACAGGCAGGGGTGAAGACCGGTCTAATGATAAGTATCACCTTCTTTTTTTCTTGTCCAATGCTTAATTTTTTTTTCTTCTCACTTGAACTAACATTTTTTTTCTGTAGATCTGGGCTTCGCTAGAATTATACCGATTAATAGAAATTAGACTTGAGCGGGGAATTAAAGACTTGTCTGATGATAAATATCAGTTCTTTTTCTCTTGTCTAATACTTAATTTCTTTTTTAACATAAACTAATATCTCTCTCTTTCTGTAGGTCGGGCTTTGCTAGAGACAAACCTACATTGGGACCTAGAACAGAAAATAGGACCTTTATAGCGACATTAGTAAGAATTACTTCAGTCTTTATTTTTTTTTCGTTAATATACATTTCTCTTTCTTGCAAATACTATAAACTAGAGCTTCGATCCTATTTCTTTGGGTCTATTCGGATTACAGCTGTTTTCATAAATTCTGGGACACCTAAAAATTTATTCGTTTCCCGAAATTTCTTCGGTTTCGTTCTGTG
>CAJVPM010001168.1:0-12978 GCA_910592325.1 Scutellospora calospora | reverse complement strand
AACAAATAACACTATCGCTAAATACAAAATAAATGAATAATAATAATAATAAAAATAATATATATAAAAAAAAAAAATAAAATAAAAAAAAGGTCGATTGGCGCCCCGGAGCCCTTCACAACATATCGGACATATCGTGCATAGTACTACATCGGAAGGTAGTACATCCAGGATGACCAAAATTAACCTTTACAACATCCTTCAAAGCTGCCCAAAATTTTCTTAACTCCGCAGTAATTCGATAACTTACCTGAGGTTATAGTAACTTACTGGTAATTTATCGATAATAACTAGGAATGGGCCACTGCGCAGAATTTTTGAGAGGCTGCGCAGTGTGATTTTTAAATTCAGGCTAGCTGGTATAATTCTGGCCAGCTGGCATAATTCTGGCCAACTTGAATAGAATTTTAAGTTATCTCTACTATATGTTATGTGCATTTCATGTGCAGGCTGCGCAGAAAATTTGAAAAATTCACGATTTGCCCATCCCTAATAATAACTCACCGTTTACAATCCTGGTCGTGATGCGAATAAAGTCTTCGATATAATAATACTAGTTACACCTCTGTAATGCCGGTACTTTATCTAAAAACATATGGGCAGAAATTTTTAGTTTGAATGTTGATTATTGAAATTAGGTGATAATAAAGTGATATTCATAAACAGCTCAAATGATCCTAAATTGATCTGGTTCAGGTTAGTTTCGGGGTTTAACCGAGCACTCATAAATGAGATAAACAATAAGTAACTCGTAAGCGATTCATAATCAATTTACGATCACTGATCAAATAATTACTATTAATCTAGGAATTACATCATATTTTGGGTGTTCTCAAGCAACTCCTTTAATGTGATCGAGATCGTGCACAAATAATTCTTAACTTTTCAATATTTTATTCATCGAAATGATAACTCTCTTTATTAGTTTATTCAAATTCCGACAAATTAAAATTTTACATCAGATCCATTGAGTGATGACCTTTTTTTTCATTTGCGATGAAGAACTCACTTGATCGACTAATTATTTTCCACTAACTAAAAATTGATTTCCGATCCATTGATTTAGAGAACACCCTATACATTTTATTAGCTTAGATTCTATTTAATCTTATACTGTAGTTCAATTTAAATAATCACGAAGATTAAAATTTTCTGCCCATATGATTATATGAAATCTAACTTACTAAAACTTACGTGAAATTACATGAAATGTTATTTCGTAACACAACCCTACCGAATAAACCTTTGATTGTACCTTAGTCAAATCGCACTCAAAAATTTTAATTTTTATGGTCACTCAATAGTTTATTTTAGATTAACTTGTTTTTTATACCGAAATTAATTACTTATCGAATTCGGTCATGTGAATGTAATTTTCCCATAAATCCTGCTAATTATGAAGATCAAAACGTGATAATTGACCAATCAAATCAAGCAAAAAAATTCAACATAAGAGTAATTATTATCGTTATTAGCGAAGTTTGACTATTCATTTATTTATACCTTAAAAATAGTAATTCTATTCTATTACATTTAACTATTACTACTTTTACAAAAGACGCATTATGACTCTTAGTTCATATAATTAATCAAAAAATATTATTTTATTAATCTTTAACATAAATAATATTTACACGATTTAGTTCTACAAGTTTAATTAATGCTCAAGATATAAGTATTTAACTAATATTATTAAAGTAACACGTCAAATAGTATATGTAAAGCTTTTCAACAGCCAAGATTAAAACATTTTTTTGAATTTCGATGCTATATATAGTACAGTGAACGTTGGCATTATTTTAAAGTTATAGATGGCTTTGTGACGATGTTTTATTAGCGAAACCTTATGTACTTAAAAAGTACTTTAAAACGTATAAATAAGTTACCCGAGCAATTGATTTACATTAATCTCGGTGTGAGCAATCATGGTTGTGACTAAGCTTGTTGGTGAAACTATACAACATAGTTGCACCAGCCTTTATTTATCACCAATTACCTTCACCTATCACCAATATTATTAGTTTTACTATTTTATTAATTTAACAATTAAGTTGCACCTTTAATTTTTTAGTTTCACCAGTTTTATCTGGTGAAATATATTAGTTTCACCAACAAGCTTAGTTGTGACTATAGATGCTGATAAAACTGGTGAAACTCTTGGTGAAATTTAATATAACAACTAATCACATTTTAGATAGTCACCAGTTTCACCAGCATTATTTATTTTCACCAGCATCTATAGTTGTGACGAATAAATATTGGTTATATATTTACTAAATCAGTGTTGGTCAAATTAGTGATCGACTATAAATTTACTGGTCATTGGTTAAAGGGTTTCTGGCCAAACTGGTCTGGTCAAATTGGTCAAATATGAACCAAATTAACAAATCAGACCAATCAAACAAATTTGATTATAGTCTGATTGATCGATTTATTCATATAACTAGACCATTTGACCAACTTGACCAATGTTAAAGATGCTTGACCGGACTGGTCATTGGTCAAATTGGTCTGGTCAAATGGCTGGTCAGCCCAACACTGATATTTACATAGAAAATGCTTATTAGTCACCGGTGATTGGTCACACCCTCAAATATTTTGAGTGACGAATAAGCATTGGCTATGTAAAATATATAGCCAATGTTTATTCGTCACACCATGATTGCTCATACCGTGATCAATGAATTCAGCCGAATGATTTTCGATCAATTTTTTTTAGGTGTCCCATGATTTATGAAAACAGCTGTATTGGTACTTTATATTCAAATAAGGTTTACAAAGTAAAATACAGAGTGAATTAGAATATTAGATTACAGCCCGTAAGGTTATTTCAACGCGAAGTTCCAATTGTATTTTAGATATTTAATACGTAAGAGATGGGAAATCAAAATTAAGAAATTCAGATTAAAAATTCGATCGGAACGGTCTTTTACATTCAGAAAAACTGATTAACTATAACGTTTCATACAAAAATAATTTAGCTCATCAATTTTTGTCACCAATATTATACATATAAATAAAATGTGCCAAAATAATGAAGTAAAAATTCTTTCAGAATTTCAAATATATAAATAAATGTAAAAAGTAAAACGTATAACAGTGCAGACCAATCAAGCCGTTGATGAATTTATTAAAATAAACAGAAAAATCTATGACATGTGCAAATAAATTAAATTAGGAACTGAATTAAGATTTAGTAATATATCGATATCGAGTAGGTTGAAATGTTTTTTTTAGGAAGGTTAAAATGTCTTGACTTTTATATTATTTATAATGGCATTATTTTTGTTAAGAGCTTGCATCATCACATATGCTATTATACTTATTTCAACTGTTTTCCCACGCCTAACCCTTGCTTTCACGTTGTAATGCAGTTGCGCAGATTCCTTTCCTAGATTAATATATTATAATCCCGTAAATTGTGATTTCAAAGTAGTATATCATCTGCAAGATCGGCTAAATTACCCTCAAATATCTTAATAGAGCAAGAAAAGATTGGTATAATTTTATTAACAAGACATTTAATCTTTTTATGAATAAAGTCCGAGAGTTAGTAACAATATCACCCGTGATTTTGGTACAGCGATTGGGGGGATTAATTAAATAACTTCGCAATAATTCGTTAAATGAGTCTACATAAAGTGCTCGTGACGTAATTTATAGCTCGAATTGACACAAACCCTAATTACACTGACCAAGCCTTTCCACGCCTCGATCTATGCCTTCCAATATTATGGTTCAGTAGTTTTTTTTATAGGTTTCTCAAAAACCAGTTTCCCTTTTTCAGAGAAGCCTCAAACTTCAGGTCGGAATCTACCGGATCAGCCCGACGAAGCAAACAAGAGAAAAATGCGGAGAAACGGTAGTCTAAACTCACCTCGGAGCATTAATAAAAAAATGTCGAGGAAGTAATTTTACCTATATGCACCTCTAAATATAAGTTGAAAGTGATACTAACATTAATGTTAATTAAATAAACGTTAAATTAGATTTCTTCTTAAAACTGCTCCGCTTTAGCCACCCCATTAATGCTAACCTAACCAACCATTTCCAATGGGCTCCGACTCAGAATTTCGTATACCGTATATAATATTTAGTAAACAATAATATTCTCAAGTTCCCAAAATTTCTGATCGGAGTCTATCGAAAGCATAAGCAACACTGAGGTGCGCTATATTTATAAAAATGTAGCCACATCCTGTATGTTTACAGCAAATTATCATGAGGGTAACTTGCAATGTTTTTACGATCTTGAATCATTTATTAACCTGCCTATTCATTGATTCCGATCAGAAATTTGGGGACCTTCCTTTAAGAGTTGTGGAACGAAAAAATTTGCTTATCTTTGCAACTCCTTGCTATATACAAGATAGAGATCTTTATAAGGATAATCTGAATCATTTGCTTTTTTATCCTAATAGAATACGTATATTATTTATATATACGTAGGAATATTTTCTTCAATTTTAAGTTTTCCATTCTAACGGTAGGTTTTTTATTTGAGTTCTGCCAAGGGAAAAACATGTAACCATTCATATAATTTTTATATGAATGATGACGGTTTACCTTGGCGGCATTCATTTATTTTTTTATTTTATACAACCTGCCATTCATTATTTTTAATTATTTTAATTATTTTTTTTTGTTTTTAGATGTCTGATTCTACTATATTATACAATGGTACTACTCCTTTAAACACGTCACAATTTTTCTTTCAAACACTTCTCACGGCGGTTAGTTCTATTTATTATATTATTTGTTTTATTTTTAGTAACTAAGTAAATCAAAAAATTATTTTCTTAGGTCTTAAGTCCTGTATTTTACAGTATCATTTCTTTGAATCTACTTTTCACTTATTTTCAAACCTTACTTACAACGGTAACTAGTTTTATTATTATATGGGTGTGGCAAGGGAAAACAGGAATTCTTGAATTCGAATATTTCACTCTCAAAGAGTTGCGTTTAATTAAGTTAAAACGAGTTTCAATCACATGCACTATTATAGACTTAGGTAGCGCACCCACAAAAATTGTACCCTGTTGTGTAACGTGAGATAAAGGCTACTTTAGGGTTAGAGAATTTAGCAAAGTGCAATAGCGAAGAAGTTTCTAACCCAAAATTTTGTGAGGAATTTTTTTTTTTTTTGTTAGAACGCAGTAAGTAGTTTCATAAGCAAAATTTTGAGTTATCTTAAAAAAATCGTGATTTTCACGTTACGTCTGATCTTGAAGTTTGATTGGTCTGGGGTATAATTGTTGTGGGGTGCTAGGGCGTTCTATTATAGGAACAAATTATTCAAGGGCAAATTAAGTCTTAAAACTTTCTAAAAGTGAAATATCTAAATTTAAGGATTCCTGTTTTCCCTTACCGACTCACATAATTTATATAATAATAATTAATTAATAATAATAATAATATAATTATTACTTTCGCTTTATTTTAATTTATAGGCACTGAAAAATGGATCAAATTTCACTTTAGATGTTAAATTTATAACAGTTACTATCAATGTAGATCCTAAAATAGATATTGAAGACGCCGAAATTAAATTGGAAAAACTTTCATAAAATCGATGTTGAAGACACTGAAAATTAAATTGTGAAAAGTTTAATAATAAATGACTAGTTATTATATTTTTAGGCAACTTGTAATTTTTTTAACGTTAAAAACGTTATTATTGACAAACTATAAATAATAACGAAGTGTAGTTGTAACAAAATGTAAATTTTAAATTATTAAATTTATTAAACTGTCAGTTAGAATGACATATAAAGATTACTGTAATTTTGTGTTTCTGTCATACCTGACGTACTTTTAAATACAAAATTATAACTCAAACTAATATAAATAACTTTAAATACTTTCATAATGACTACCTTAGGATCAATTGTTAAGCTTATATGAATCACGATTTAGTGTAATGTAACATGATCGATCAGAAAATTCAAAAAAAAAAAATGTTTATATTGTAATTGTTTATTTTTTGTAAGTATTCAAATAATGGTTTTGAATTTGACAGTAATAATGCTTGTTCTTTTACATTTAATGCTAAAAGATACATCCTACAAAATTTTTGTTTATAGAAATACTGTATTTAAATTGTTCCATAATATTAGTGCAACATGTCTACACCATTGACAGCTTACTTGAAAACAGTACGATAGTATTTAAGATTTTTAATATTTCTAAAAGGCATTTGTTTGACAATTCTATTACTACGGATTTTAGCTTTAAGCTATAACTTTGTTGACTTGTGTGATAAGATTAGCATACATCGTCACATTTACGTGAAAAACGGACTAGTTTTAAATAGTTCAGTCTGATCCATAAAGGTTTAAGTTTCGAGTCCAGCCAAACAAATTTCGGTTGAACGATTTAACATCCTAGTAAAAAAAATCGATTATTACTGTGGGCACTTTATTATCTCAATATTTATTACGTTTCAATAATCATTAATTGGCTTTTAATCCTCGTCGGACTTGCATTGGATGGGCCAACATACTGTAACTGCGCAAGCAAAGCATGTAATTTTTTGGGGGTAAGAAGTAGCTGATTAAGATTATTGGGTATCTGCATATACCCTACTATGTAAGTAATAAGCTAATCTCCTTGTTGTTTATTACAAAAATGAAATAAATTAAAGAAAAAATAAACAAATTTAAAGTTTTTAATAACAATTTAAACTTTTTTAATATCAAATTCTGCATTTTTGACTTCGATATCAGGTTTTACATTGATAATAACACTTATAAATTTAAAATCTATAGTGAAGCCAAATCTAAAACTTAATAGCTAATAATTTAAAATAAATCAAAATTAAATCAAGGGATGCGCAATGTACGAAAAAAAAGAGGGAGAACAAGAAAAAAAAAAAACTTACCATTATGAGGAAAGTTTGAAAATAAAAGAAGATTAAATGCAAAAAAATAATACCGTAATAAATTGGGCTTAAGACCTAAAAGAAATATCTTAATAATGAAAAAACATGAAAAACAAACAATGAAATAAATAAACTAACCGTTGTGATAAGAGATTGTAAACAAAATATAAACAAGTAAAAAGTGATAGAACCGTTATTTAATATAAAATCTAACATCTAAAAAATAATTCAATTAATTTAAATAATTGGGATATAAAGTAAACAGGATAAAACAAATAACTAACTTTTAAAAGTTTAAGTTTTGAGAACTTATTTGTTAAAAAATTTTTCTAGATATAAATAATGTTTATAAGCATGAAAAAATTCATCATTTAATGACTTCGAAACAACTCTTTCGAGTTCAGATTATCTTAATTAGGACTATATAATAAGGTAGACATTTCGATATCATATGAGAATCAATTCTACAATTGGATATTCTTGTCGGCTGGCCTGCATTAAGTTACATAAGTTACATAATACAAACCAAAACTATTAAGACTTAATTTTGACAGGAATCTTGTACGTATTTATTCAGTAAATTTTTATTTGTGTGCGAATCATACGCAAACCATTAGCTCCGAGCTAAATTCGTGCCGATCATTTATAATCTTAGCAATTAGCAACGTTTCAAATATCAAATTTCATTTTCAAATTTGGGAATGGTCCTGTATGAAATTCTTAAATTTTTAATTCAAACATCAATTTTCAATAAGAAAAATATCATTTTTTAACATACTTTAGTGTTACCCATTTTATTAGTTATCAATTAATCAAGAGATTTTTTGCAAGTTGAAAATGATTGAGAATAGCAACATCTAGCCACTGGATTAGGTGAAATGTATACGTACGTACGTACCTCAAATTAATACTTGCGTCAGATTAAAACCATTAGGCCAAAAAAAGAAGAGGTCTTTCTTAAAACAAATAAAGTCAAAAAATTAAATCTACACTATTTAACAACAATAGCTTTTGTACATCTCTTTATGTAAATTCACTCGTTAACTAAAAGTTTAATGTCACCATAGAGCATCCTGAGGCGATCATGCCAAAAGATTTATAAAAAAAAAAAATCCATTAGGCAAGATTTAATCTGCACAACATATATAAACAAAAAAAAAAATTCTTGTGTAAGTATCGGGCGATAACGGCATTATTAAGTGATAGCGCTTAAGACTAGGCGTGGGAAAGACATAGAGATAAACATAGTACAGCATCGAACAGATAGATCTCTTACTTTTATATAGTGCTTTAAGTTCCGATCATGCTTTTTCAAGAAAGCCCATAAACTCGTAAGAGATGCTCCAAAATTATTCCGGGTCGAAATCCATCGAAAGATGGGTGTGCGATATGTTGTTAAGACTTAGCTGGCAATGTAATTTGCATGATAAATTAAGTGTAATTTACTGTAATTTAGTATACGTCATGTAAGTTAACAACCCTAGTGTGCGATCAACAAATATAATTAATTTTTTTTAGCCATAAATGAATCGCATAAAAAAGAGCATGATATTTTCCATGATGATAAATAATCAAATCAGCTTTGAATTGATGATCTTTAATAATTCCTTCAAAAATTTTACAAGTTATTATCACATGAATGAGAATCTTGTTATATTTAAAAATATTGCTAAGAACCTCATTTGAAAATTCATTTAATTTCATGATTGAGAATGTTTTAATCATAAATTAAAATTTGATAAATTTATATATTATTTCAATTATTAATCTTCTTTGATAATATCTTGTTTTAGAAATTACATTTTTTAAATTTTACATGTTATATATTCGTTCACAGATACATTATTATCATATTCATCGATTGCCTTGCTTAATTTTTCATAAAATTCTTCATTCGCATCTTGACAACATTCATCACGATATCCACCTGGCCAATCAGTCCAACCATAATAAATAACTCCGACACATGGTTTTTTACTACTATACATTTGTTTATAATTTTTATCTTTACCAATATCTAAATACTTTAATAACTCTCTAGCGATAACAATATCGCGAACTCTAATAGAATTTGTAGTTCCTTCCCATGGCGTAATCCAATCTGTTACAAAAATTTAAAAGGAATGTAATATCTTGTTAATATTATACATATTATATTAGATATTAAAATTTTACTCACCTTTAGAAAATTGATTTGATAAACTACTAGACATCTCATCAATCTTTCGACCTTGAATAAAGTGATACCTATGAATTATTAATTATAATCTCAATAATTAATAATAATTAATTATTTCAATACAATCATTAATTTTACCTATCGTCACTTATTAATTCAAAAGTAAAATCGAAATTGGCCATGATTTAATTTAATCTTACAAATTAACTTATTTATATTAAATTATTAACACTATACAATTTTGTTGGGATCAGATTTTGTCGTTTATGGTAATGTTTTTGCTATTTGTGATTTGTGGTACATCGACTTTCCGGTTATTTTTTTATACTGTGTACTGCATCTAATTGATTTTGACCATAAGATCGTCAATAATTTCCTTGTAATTATATAAAAGGAATGATCTACACCTGCCATTTTTATAATATCTATAGTAGCTACTGTATCGTATCATATCGTATCGTATCATATTATATCGTATCGTACTGTACTAGATACTAGATTCTGGGTGCAAGGCATCAATCGCTATGTACTAATTACAAAATTATGTTTGCAAATTTTCGTTTTTATATCTATTTTTGTATTTTTGATAAATGTGTTTATCAGATTTTTTTATCGTGGTTTTTTTGCCGGGTAGATAAATTGATAATCATTGATCATCAAAGGCCAAAAAGAAGGTTCATAACGAAAGAATTTGATGATTTCTTTTTTTAATTTTGAAAACAAAAACATGATCGATACCTGTAATTGTAATGTGATGTATTACTTCACCCAGAAATCAAAATACAAACGTCTGCAACCATGTGGCTTTGCCCGAATTATTGTATAACCCAGTCGAATATAAATTCTTGTGATGTTACTCTGAAAAATTTGATTATGACTTGTGTGGCTTGTCAGTATCAGCCGAATTATAGTAAAAAGCCTCCAAAGATTCAAATACTTTGTAAGCTGAATTGCCAGTACATAAATACATAATTATTTTTACGTTTTTCGCTCACTAAAATTGTTGGCAATACAAATGCATACATTATAAAGATGCTGGTTGGTTCGCGTACTCTTTTATTTTCATTATCATCAATTTTTCGTATACCTTCTGACCAAGTTGCAAAATATACAGAGCCAAATTCTCCTTTGCCAATTTCTTTAACATCGACTAATTTATCAAATGGAATCCATTCAATCGCATCTTTGTATTTATAAGTTCTAAGTTGAAATTCTCAAATGCAGTCATCAATATCCTTGTTTCTACTACTTGTCCATCCTTGTGCTGTAATGTCGGGATTGCATGTCAGACACCACATAGGTTGAGTGTTATTTTCAGTACAGTATGCACATTTACCGTATTTAGGGTTCCTTTGTAATTATAATATAATTTTTTATATTATCATTTATTATTTATTTTAAATTTCATGTGACTTTGAAAATTATACTCCTCGACTAAATAATTAATGCAAATAAAATGATTTGAAAGGTATTAATAAAATTATTTGTATAAGTGTTTAGAGTTAAGTATTTATGTTCATGTTTTTAACTTCACTGATTAATATTAATAAATTATCTTTATACTCACACACTATTTGAAGGGTATTAGATAATTAATTAATTGTAAATAAGTATTTAGAGTTAAGTATTTATTAATAAGTATTTATGTTCATGATTTTAATTCCACTTATTAACATTAATAATTCATTTTTATACTCACTAACTGAATGAAATGATTTGAAGTATATTAGGTAATTAATTAATTGTAAATAAGTATTTTGAGTTAAGTATTTATGAATGAGTATTTATACTCATGATTTTAATTCCACTGATTAATGTTAATAAATCATCTTTACACTTATGCACTATTTGAAGGGTATTGGATAATTAATTAATTGTAAATAAGTATTTAAAGATAAGTAGTCTATGATTTTAATTTCACTGATTAATATTAATAAGTTATTTTTATACTCACTTAATATTTGAAGGGTATTGGATAATTATTAATTGTAAATAAGTATTTAAAGATAAGTAGTCTATGATTTTAATTTTACTGATTAATATTAATAAGTTATTTTTATACTTACTTAATATTTGAAAGATATTGGATAATTAATTAATTGTAAATAAGTATTTAAAGATAAGTAGTCTATGATTTAATTTCACTGATTAATATTAATATATTATTTTTATACTCACTTAATATTTGAAGGGTATTAGGTAATTAATTAATTGTAAACAATTATTAGCGCTAAGCATTTATAAATAAATATTTATGTTCATTGTTTTAATTCTACTAATTAATATTAATAAATCATCTTTATACTCACTAACTGAATGAAATTATTTGAAGGTTATTAGATAATTAATTAATTGTAAATAAGTAAGTATTTATTTATGCTTATATTTCAATTTCACTGATTAACATTAATAAATCATCTTTATATTCATGTACTATTTGAAGGGTATTAGATAATTAATTAATTATAAATAAGTATTTAGAGTTAAGTATTTATAAACAAGTATTTATGTCTATGATTTTAATTCTACAAATTAATAATAATTATATAATTGTTTTAAAACAAACAAAAAACTATTTTAAAGTAATTTAAAACTAATTAAAACTATTATATTTAAAACACTTACTATTCTTAGCTATAACAACTCTAACTGAGCAGTGAAGCTGCTCATATTTGCATCTTCTAGTTAATATGAATATAATATAAATAAGATATTAAATAAAATCATTTTATGATAAAATGTTATTTCCTAACTAGGCACTTGAGTTGCTCAAAGGGAGTTAGAATTGAGTGTAATATATTATATTATACTAGTATAATATATATATACAGATGCGTATGACAGAAATACATAGCTTTAGATAAAACATTTATGAAATTATATTTAAAATTAAATAAAATATATTTTATATTAAATTTATGATAAGTGACTATGATATATAGTTATAGAAGCAGATATTATCATGAAAGATCTGTAGATTCCTATTACATAACCAAAATCAGAAACTAAGCTAATTGTTAAGGTAATTTGAGTAGACATTTAAGGGGTTTAAAGAAAGTTTTAGTTGTTATACTTTTTCTTTGCTGTCACCCAAAAATATAACTTTCTGGCTCTATTGAGAACTTTTACCTACTCACCTACCTACCACTATACTGAGTCACCTGATACATTACTCTATACATCTGAGCTAATTCACAACAAAAACCTTGAGACCAATTTGATAAATATTTTTATGTGCTGTGGTTACGCTATACTATTCTCATGTAGCTATGTACTCCATACCATTCTCAAATTGAAACAGATAAGGCTTTATGAATATAACTGTAAAAGAAAAAACATAGTATTTATTTGTTGTAGTTGTTGAGACAGACAGCACTATTCCCATATTATTTTAAATAAATTTATCTCGAGCAAAAATAATTATATTTAATTATCACTTATCTAATTTAAGTTGTAAGACTGTAAATATATATAAATGATGATACTTTTACACTAATCTTATAACTGTTTGTTATCAGTTAAAGTATTATTCGAAATAATATATTTGATATCTACTTTGTTAATTCATTTTTGTTTGCATCACGAGGCATATATATTTTCAGGTTAACCTAGTCAATAGATATAATATAATTTATTATATAATGTTAAATTAATAGATTTAGTTAAAATATGTTTATTCAGAGATTGGAACTGGTTTTAAACTCAAGTAATATTGGTTTAAGAGAATAAAATTGAGTTAAACTGTACAGTTATCAGATTTAAGTATTTGATTGTATATCATAAATTAATAATCTATGAAATTATCCCTTAATCTGTAAGCTATTTCCAGGCAAATTTGTTTAGAAAATTTGTGTAATACTGCTATGATCTATATTTTTATAAAATTAAAATATTCAAACAAAAATTTTTTTAATAATAT
>CAJVPM010001167.1:0-12980 GCA_910592325.1 Scutellospora calospora | reverse complement strand
AAGACCTAGTGCAGTAATTATCCTAGTTTGTCTTTTATTAAACAAATCTAGTATAAAATTCTGTCTTAACATTAGTAAACTCAAAACCTTCTGTATTAAACTTCTACATAATAAACTACCTACACTATCGCACCTACAAAAATATTATCCAAATATTATACCAAACAACAAATGCTTTAAATGCAACCAAATTAATTCAAAACTCTACTAGATTACAAATCACAATAATAAGATTCTATAAGAAATTATTTCACAATTAGTAAATGAAATTCTCTATATTGCAAATTTAGAAATTGCTCAACTTCAATTCAATATATTATGAAACTCAATTACTCACCACTTTTCACTCTAATTATTCTTAAATAACTTTAATACTATTAGTTTAAATACTTTACTCAAAGAATTTTTACTATATACACTAATTCAATTAATTTAACTATATACTAACTTACTTCATACTGCTTTATAGTTAATTATTAAGTTATTTCTTAAAATTAACTCAAAAATTTACAAACAATTGTGGCTCCTATATTGTTCTGAATATACAAACTAGAAGTAATAACATAACATCAATATACTACATTCAAACTCTCAATTAAATTAAAGAAACTACTAACAAATCTTATATACCTCTTAAGAGCTATATAACTCATATAGCTCTCTATCTCAATATAATAATATTTCACTAACTGAACTTGCTATACAAAAACTTTCAGCTTAGCTATTATATTAGACCATATATAGCTTTTCTACAAACTCTATTCTTTTTAATTAAATCTAGATATATTTTGACTATTTTAGTAGGTTTAGGTCACAGATAATTCTAAACTAGTCTTAGCTTTAAGTTTACTTTAATTAAGTAGTTTATTATTATCTGAGCTTCAATTCTTGTATATAATTTATTATCAGATAGTTTTATATAAACTCTTAACTATAATTTACTCAAATAAAGATAGAGACAAGACCTTACCTCAACCTGCAAAAGTTGAAATTAAAAATTAAAAAAATAAAAAAGCTACAGATTTAATATACAACAAAGATTTACAAAGTATTGAAGAAGAAGAAGAATCTCAATCAAAAAAAAGAAAAAGAATCTCTAAAAAAATAACAAAAAAAAAAAAGAAAAAAATTTTAAAAAGAGTTTATAGTAATCATTTATTTGAATAATAAATATCAAATATATTAGTTCTTATTATATTTTATATTTTTTTATAAATTAATATTGTTAGTTCAAATTCTTTTTATAATTATAGCTCTGAATTTTATATTTTTATAAGCAAAAATAAGAGCTAATACACTTCTATTATACTACTTTACTTGTCTTAATTTTTTAATAGTATAATAAATAGGATTCATTTAAACATCAATCTCTCTTTGCAATTATTTATTCTTTAACTATTATATCTAAATTATAAATAAAATCAAATAGCTTATTTTAAAATTTATAGATAGTAAATATTCTTTATGTAAATATAATAAAATTAAATAATAGTATTAATAAATTAGTAAAATTTGTTCTACTCTATTCACCTGTTAAATTCTAGCTGAACCTAAGTTAGACTAATTGAATTAACTAGAATTTATAAGATACTCTATACATATATTATAGAAGTAGTAACTAATAGACGATAACAAAAAATATTACTAATTTAATAATAATTTATACTAAATTCTATAATAAAATTAAATTGAATCCAAAATAATTAGCAAAAAAAGTATGATAAGATTTGGTTCTAATTTTAAAGTTTTCTATATACTATAGATATTACTAGATATATAGTTGTTTTATTGAAAAATTATATTTTATACTAATTCTATTTCTTATACTTATTATCTTTCTTTACTAATAATATTGTTCTGTTTGATTATTTAGCTGAGTTTAGAATTTTTACTTAGATTATTAAAATTCTTAATAATTGTTATGTTTAGAAATTGATTTAGAATCACAAGTAAAAATAGTATATATAATAACAAATAATAATGAAATTAATAGTTTATTTAATTTTGATTTGATTAAATATTACTCATTATTTCTATAGGCTTAAGTAATCAATAATTACAAAGTTATAAAAATATGATGAATAATTTATTATGAATAATTCTTATAGCAAAATAAATAATTATTATAGAATTAACTTTTACTATATAATTATGAAGATATAACTCAACTATGTTATCCTTCATTTGAGATAAGCTTGAGATTCTTATATATTTTAATATATTATATCAATTTATTCTTTTATATCTATCAATTCAATTATTTCTATAGCATATATTAATTTTTTATTGAGTTAAATAATTTATTTGAATCTATTAATTCAATTTTATTAATTTTCTTTATTTTTTAAAAATGACTAAACTAACTAAAAATAGAAATATTAAGTAGAAAAAAAAAATTTGTATAGCTCAAATACTAGCTTGTACTGTAGTTAAAAGTCTTCAAATTACCTATTTTGGTATTCTGACCTAGTCTATATATCAATAATTTTTTTTTAAAGCTGATCCAACTCAGCCTAGCATACAAAATTTATTATAAATTTTTAAAAATTTTTAGACTTGCATTGGCTTATAGTTGTAAAATTTTGCTTTAGACCTAGCTTAGCTTACAAAAATTTGCAGGCCAAACTAAGCTAAGCTATAGAATCTAATACAGACTTATAGCTGCAGTTAATTTTACCTACTATAACAGATATGATTTTGATATATCTAGTACTAGAATTCTATAATTTTAAATTTAATTTGTATATTTTAATTATTTAACAACTAAAACAAATATAGTAAATAATAAAATTCTTATTGTTAAAACAAGTATTTTGCTAGAATCAGCTATTTATATATATTATTTTATTTACTAACAAATCTAATCTAAAATTATAAATGTTTTAACCTATATAGAATAAAAACTTATTACTAGTTAATGAAATAGAAGTCTTCTAGATCATAAATCTTGAATTATTATTTGTTAAATAAAGAAAAAGAGAAAAGAGAAAAAACTAAATAGCATAAAGTATAAAAAGTTTGTACTAGTTAGAAAAAAAAATTATTATACTTTTTAATCATAAATTATATATTAAATAAATATCTCACATATTAAAACAAAACTTTTATATTACTAAAACTTGTTTTTATCCTTTAATATATACATTCCTATACTAATTTAAAACATGTTATAATTGATATTAAAACTAAAAATAATACTAAAAAGAGAAGGATCTATAAACAAATTGCTTTCTGGTGTAAAGATTCTCAACTACAAATATTACTAAATAATAAATAAAATATTAGTTAGAATAAAAAGAGAATTAAAATTCAACTTATAAAAGATTATTATGCTAATAGTTTAGGTATTCTTTGCATATTATAAAAATAGATAATGAATTTAAAAAAATTAATAAACAATATATTACATAGTCTCAACTAATTAAAAAAGAAATAGCTAAAAGTATATTGACTAAATTTTGAGATATTATCAATTTTAATAAATTGTGTAAATTATCATATATAGTTTGCTTCAGAATTTATAAGCATAAAAATTACAAGATAACTTCTGTGCAAGTAGTTAACTTTTTCTTAATTAAAGCACTATTTGAACTTATTGATCTGTTATTTAAAATTAATTTTAATTATAACTATCCTTATATTATATCTAGTGAAATAAATATTCTTCTTGATCATTCTGAATTTATATACTTACTAAAACAATTTGATAATTCTGATAATTTATGCAAGAATTATTTATAAAAATGAATAATATCTCTATTATTATTAGCTAATAACAAGTAAATTAGCTTTACTCTTGAATGTCTTCAAGATCTAATAATTCTAAAATAACTACTTATTTTACTAGAGTATCTATATATAAATTTTATACAAATAACAAAAAGAAGACATACTCATCATAAACTTAAAAGCTATATAATAACATTTTCTTAAAATCTAAGTTATTTAATTAATTTACTGCCCTTACTAATATTTAAACTTGTAAATATGTAAAAGTAGTATTTATAAAAAAAAGAACTTCTTCTAAATATTAGCTTAAAAAAGTGCTTCAGGTTTGAAAAAACAAGATAATAATTGCTCTTAGATAGCTTTTTACTCACAATAAATTATTTAAAAATGAAGTTAAGCTTGATGAAAATAATTTTAATTACCTTCTTGAAGGAAAAATTTCTGAGGCTATAACTATAATAACTATAGTTATAGATATCAATTCTTGTAAAACAGAATATTATACTAGCTATAATTATGATCAGCAAGAATTTAATAGTGAAAGTGATAATAGTGAAAGTAATAAACTATCTAATATTAGTAAATATAGTTTAAAAAACTTAGTTAGAAATAATTCAATTAATAGTATGAATAAACTCAAACCTTCTAAAATAATAGATATTGATGATATATTGATAATTAGAAAAAAGCTCATATTGCTCTCTTTTAAAAAGCTTGTTAATAAACTAGATTATCATACTCATAAGCAATTATCTTCAAATAAAAAGATATTTAAATTAAAAAATAAACTAATATAATCATATATATTAAGCATTTCATATAGCAATAAACTATTAAATGAATATAAAGATTTAACTCTTCTTCTTGTAAGGTTTTTAGTTCTTTTTTCTTATATTGTTAGTGGTTATAAAGGTTGATTATCTTATATCTTATTTAAAAAATATACTAACTATCTTATATAGTATAGTGATCCAAATTTAGATAGTATAGATAATTTCCCTTTGTTGTTTTTAATATTTTATAATAGCAAGAAGTATTATCAGAAACTTATAATCTAACAAAAAATAAAAATTTTAGTCAATCTGTAAATTTAATATCATCTCTAAACTCCAAAGATATTGATTTTGTAGTTAACCAAATTCAAAATAATTAATCAATTAGTAATTCTGCTATTATTGAATTGCTCAATAATGTTAATTCAGTAGGTTTCAAACTAATAGCATTTTATTAATTATATTTACATATGTATAATAAGATATGTACTATTATTATATGAGATAGTACACCTTTGCTATTTATAACTATAAATCCTGCTAACCTTCATAGCTCTATAATTATAATATATACTAGAAATAAAATAGATTTTCAAAATTTCTTTTTTGAAAACTTTTTAAAAACCTTAGAAAGAGCTTAGTTTGCTTATCTTGACCCTATAGCTGTTACAAAATATATTGATATTATTATTTAAACAATCATAAATACTTTGATAGGATATAAAAGAAAATATAATAGAATATTTATATTAATAAAAAATTATTATAGTATAGATGAATATCAAGATCATAGTATACTATATTGTTATATGCTTGTTTGACTTTATAAAGCTTATAATCTATTATTATTATATCAAAAACTTAAAAATAATAATAAATTTTGCAAATATCTCTTAAATTTTATCAATAATATTGTTCAAGATAATATTAGTAATTTTTTAAAAGATAAAATTATAAATGATAATATAATTAAAGCTGAATATAAAGCTTCTAAAACAATACTTAAAAAGCAAATATATCTATCTTTTCTGCCTATATCTGATTACAGATTATCTAACTTTGAAGAAGAATTCTGTTTAGACTTACTTGCAATTTGTAAATATATTCTTTTTTATTACTGCATCTGTTTTTACCAAAAATATAACTGCAGTTTATGTAAAAATTACTGATTTAATTTTCTAAAAAAACTTGTAGATTTATCTAGTATAATTTTTCTAACAAGATATCTTGCTATTTAATATTGTATATTTTTATTAACAATTATAATCTAAAAACTTGCTCTAGCTTATATTCATTATATTACTGATTATATTACTAAATAAGATATTAGCACTTATAGCTCTTTTTTAATATGTGCTTCTACTTTAGAAATCCTTTTATCTAAATTACCTAATAGAGTTCTATATGATTTTGTAAACAAATTATATAGCCTTATAACAAAATGCCTTAACAAAATAGCTAAACAAATAGAGCTTACTAGTCTACAAATTTTAGCTTATTTGTTAGATATTAGTGATCATTATATTCTAAACAAATTTACATCAATTTATTTTCAACTTTTGAATTTTATCTTATAAAAGAATAGGCTAATTTTTATTAATTTCAAAATAATACTATTGAAGCTAATGTTGAATCAGACACTAAATCAAATATAGAAAAACAAGATGAGCAAGACTTATAATATGAATTCTTTATAATTTCTTCTTATAATAGCAAGTTAATTGCTATAAATCTCTAAGTTGATTATCAATTTTAGAGTAAATTTTTATATAATATTTACTCTATAACTATATATCAATTATCAAAAAAGTCTTCATAAATATTCATGAACTTTCTATAATATCAAGTTAGAGCTTAAGAAAAAACAGGTCACATATAGATTACTTTCTTTTCTATTGAGATGAATATAGTAATGATATTAATATTTTCAAGATTATCTATCCTCAATATAAATCATATATTCAACTTTATAAACAAAAAGGTTCTAAGAAAGTAGTTGTGCTATGTAGTAAATGATTGACTAAAAAAAATAATAAAGAAAATGTAGAATATTATAAATTAGAAATATTTATATAGTTTAAGCTCTGGAAAACTGTTTAAGACCTTTGTAAAGATTATGACTCTTGGGCTAAAGCATATCAAGCTTTTTAAATAGCTCTTCTTTATCTCAATATTTAAGATCTTTAATATATAATATAGAATTATTAAATAGATATTCTGAAGAGATAGAGCTTGATCAAGAACTATACAAAAATATACTGAAAAACCAGATTCTTGCAAAAGCTTGCTGTATAGATCAATTTGTCTATAGGTATAATACTAGTGATGAACTAAATCTTTCTAATAACAATAACAATTTATATATAGATAATGCTAATAATATTATACTTAAACTTGATTTGAAGCAGTTATTAAATCTGTCTTAAAAAATAATAAAATGTTAATACTACTATGAACTTTTTTTTTTTAAATTTCAACCTTTACAGGTTGAGGTGAGGTCTTATCTTTATCTTTATTTGAGTAAAATATAGTTAAGAATTATATGAAACTATCTGGTAATAAATTACATATAAGAATTGAAACTCAGATAATAATAAATTACTACACCTAAAGTTAAACTAAAGCTAGCACTAATTTAAAATTATCTGCAAACTAAATCTACTAGAATAGTCAAGACTCACTTAGATTTGGTTAGAAAGAATTAAGTTTGTAAAAAAGCTATATTTGATCCAATATAATAGCCAAGCTGAGAGTTTTTGTGTAGCAAGCTCAGTTAATGAAATTTGGTTGTGTTGAGGAGGAGGGCTATATGAGTTATATAGTTTTCAAGAAATATTTAGAGTTTGTTGATAGCTTCTTCAATTTAATTAAGAATTTGAATGTAGAATATTAATATTATATTGTTTCTTCTAGTTTGCGTATTCAAAACAATAAGGTAGCCATAGTTGTTCATAAATTTTTGAGTTGAGTTTAAAGAATAGTTTGATAATTAACTATAAAGTAATATGAAGTAAGTTAGTATATAGTCAAATTATTTGAATTAATATATATAGTAAAAGTCCTTTAAGTGAAGTAAATAGACTAATAGTGTTAAAAGTATTTAAAGATAGTTGAAGTAAAAGATGTTGAGTTATTAAGTTTTATAGTATATGAAGTTGAGATTCAGTAATTTCTAAGTTTGCAGTATTGAGAATTTCATTTACTGATATCTTGTAAGATATTATTGTTATAGTTTATAATCTAAAGAAGTTCTAAATCTGTTTGGTTAAATTTGAAGTATTTGTTATTTGGTATAATATTTGGATAATATTTTTGTAGATATAATAATGTAAGTAGTTCATTATGTAGAAGTTTAATATAGAAGGTTTTGAGTTTACTAAGTTTGAAGTTTGTAAATTTGTATAAGTGTTTGTTGTTGTTGTTGAGGTATAAACATGTTGAATTCCAGTCAATTTGGTTATATAGGTGAGCTCATATTTGATTATAGTTTTGTGATAACTACATTGCAATAATATAAGTCTTGTATATTGTTTTGATAAGTTTATATATAGATTGTTCGATATTATAATTTTCTATATAATATAAAAGTTAGAATTATATAAGTTAGTATATTTAAATTCAAGATATAGTAAAGTTTAGTGATTTTGTGCTAATATATTAGCTATTTCATTCAAGTCATCATTACTGTAAGCTAATACTTTGTGAAGAGTTATTGCAAGTTTATAAGATTTATAAGATTAAATATTGTATATCAGATTGGCCAACAGTTATAGGAGTAAAGATGTAAAGAGTTTGTTATTATTCGAATAAGCTTTTGATATTTGGATATTACAGATTATGAGTCTATATAATTATTAATTTTGAAATTATGAAGAGCTGTACTAATTGCTAATAGTATTACAAGTAATTCTGTTTTATATAATGAGAGCTAGAATTGAATTTGTACTGTGAAGGAGTTTGTTATTAGATTGTTTTTAACTTGTACCCATCCAATACTTATAGAGCAGTAGTTAGTTATTAAGTTGTAAACAGATTCATCTATATAAAAAGTTAAATTTGTAGAGTTAGAGTTAGAAGTTGCAATAGTATTTAATTTAAGAGAGGAGCAATTTGAATCAAATAGTTCAAAAACAGAGTTGTTGTAGATAAGAATATTTGGAGTAAGAGGTATATATATTGGATTTTTGTTTGTAGTAGTATATTAAGTCTAAGTAATTTGTATTAAATTTGAGTAATGTATTTGGGTTGTTTGAAATTTTCCTTCTCTAAAATTTTGTTAATAAGGTAGCTAAAATATCAAAAATATATTGATTTTTAATTCTATTAAAGTTTAAATTATATCCAAGACAAGGACTACAAGATAAAGGTTGAGTTGGATAATATTTAGTATATGTATAGTCTATATTATGTATTCAGTATGTAATAGAGATTATATTAAGTTGGTTATTAAATAGACGAGCTTTGTTTATTATAATTGAGTTGTTGCTATTATTAGTAATTAGCTAAGATTTATATTTTTTGCTAAAGTGTCTAGTGTATAACTAAAATAGTTATTTGGTACAAGTACTAGTTGTTATATAAGTTTTCTTGTAGTAGAGTTTTCAATTAAAATATTTTCAATATATTTAAACCATGTTAAAGTTTTGCTTTTAGGCAAATAATCTATTTGTGGGAATAGGTGTTCCTATTTTAGAAGTGTGCTATTGTTCATAGTAGTGAGTTAGTCCAAGTAGAGTATATTTTTTGTTTTAAATTGTTTTTTGAAAGTATTATAAGAGCTGTATTTGTTGAGCAATTTTTCAAGAGGATATGCTGAATATGTTATAGTTGAGGCTATATTATAATATAATGTACATCTATTTGTATATTTAAATATTGAAGTAGTTGAATTATTTTGAAGTTAGTAGAATACTTATTTTTTCTATCAATAATCAGATTAGAATAATGAAGAATATTTGTAGTAGACCACAGATTATTTTGTAGTTGTTAGATATGAATTTTAGTTGTTGTTTCTAGAATATTTGAATCATTAAGACAAAGTAAAAATTTTAAGATATAGTATTGAAGTTGTATGTTCTATATATTTTTAATTCTATAGATATTATAGTTTAGCATAACACTATTTGGAATACTTCATGAGAGATTAGATTTGTGTTTAGCTATTGTTAAGTGTATAGAGAGAATTTGTTTACAAGTTGTTTTTAATAAAACAACATTATGAATTCAGTATTCAAGAGTTGGAATAATAACTGTATTTATGATATAAGCTACTTGTTTATCAGTTATTTGTTTAGTTTTAAGGATGTTGATAAGGTTTTGTGATTTCTAAGTAATAAGTTTTACTTGTTAAGTTTGTTGATAACTAGGTAGAAACCAGTATTCTAAAAATTTAAAGGGTACATTTTTAGGTTGTAAAGAGATAGTCTGTTGAATGAAGTTAATAGATAATGGGTTTTTTGAATTAGTACTAAGATTGGACTTAAGTGGATTAATTTTTTTTTTTTTTTTTTTTTTTTTTTTTTTTTACTTGATAAACATGCCATCAGTAGGATTTTTATTGATATATATAGTTTTAAGCAATGATTACATATGTGAGAGTACAACTAGCCACATGTACAACTTTAGATTATCTACTTTAACTAGTCTGACTGAAGGTTCTACACTAGCTACTATATCTGAAATTTATTTGAAAATTCTCTATTTAAACTCTCTGACTAAATGCTATTCCTATTCTGCTATCATGTATTATCTAAATTTACCTAACCCTATACTACTTCTATTTTCAGAAGATATCAACAGAGCTAATATAAATCTACAAACTTTATGATTCAAAGCCTAGGCTTGTCTTAAGTACTCCTTCACCAACTTCCTAATTGATAGGTGCTGTAGTACCAAATATGCTATATGATATTCTAATTTAGCTTGCATATACCTTGTTCGATATTTATACAAATCTGGTTTCTACTGTGGCTTTCTACTGAGTTAGTCATCTATACCTCCAGATATTACTAAAATAAGCTCTCTCAAATCTGGTTACTACTCAAATTGGTGTTACCAAAAGTCATCTATATCTCCAGATATTACACAGAACAGATTCTTCCAAATCTAGTTAGCTACTAAGCCAAGTTGGTATTGTTATATAACCTCATATAATAGACTTATGCATATCTATTCTGCTGATTTTTTTATATACAGATATTCTAACAGACTTACTCACATCCTAGTTGCTAATTTTTTCATATACAGATTTTCTTTCTCAGTTCAAATGTTAACTGGTATAACTATTGAAATCTGTACTACTTTATCTAACTCAGGATTTCTACTATGCAGATTTCTTGCTCATAGATCTTGTCAAGATTTATTTATATAATGTTATACTCTCCTAAATATCTTGTCATACTTCCAATACTCTGATTATTATTAATATAATATGATTTACAGAGTTACAAACTCAGAAACAAGCAGTGTTTACTGTAAGTTAAATACAGATGTCTAGGTAATTATTCAATTCTGTTGATAATAGGATTTGAACTCTAGACCTCTTGCATAGCAGTCTAGTAACCTAACTACTATACTAAGATCACTAGGCTTTAAGTGAATTAATTTTTAGATTAGCTATTTCAAAGAAAGATGAAGCTAATTCTAAGATTTGTTCAAGTTCATTTTTTGAAGAAGCAATCTATAGTATATCATCCATAAATGCAAGAACAGATGTTGATACTTGAAGTTAGTTTATTTTTTTGTTTTGAGATCTGTAGTCCAAGAGACTTCCAGACTATAACCTTTATATATTTTAGCAATTTGTGTAATTAAAAGATCATAATATATATGCCATAGAAGAGATATGATCATTTCTCTTTAGTTGATTCTATTTTTAACTATATAGAATTGAGTAAGTCCAAAGTTAGTAATAATTTTATTAAAATGGTTTGAAAGCAGGTCAAGTATGATTTGAGTAAGTTGATATAGGAGTTGAATTCTTTCAAGTGATTTTTGAAGTAGATATATATTGACTAATTATATGCTTTGCTCATATTCTGTAATAGTAGCTAAAGCTCTTGTTATTATAGTATGAGTTCTCAATTATATTATTAAGAATATGAATTTGAGTAAAAGTACTATTTCCTAGAAGAGTAACATAGTTGAGTGGTAATAAAATTTGCTTAGACATTAGAGCAATACTAAAATAATTTATAAGACTTTTTGTATAGAGTTTTTTGATATATTTGATCAAGCTAATTAGCCTAGTATTATATAAGTTGCTATCAAATACTGGTTTTTTTGAGATTAGAAAGATATAGCATATTTTCTATTGTTTTAGTATTGTTTAGTATACTAAATATCTGTTAAGCAAAATTGTTATTGTTTGTAAGAATAGATTACTAGTATATTTAAGCATTTTATAACTGATATCTAATGGATTATATGCTTTGTTGTTAGAGAAGTTTTGAAGAGTTTGATTAATTTTTTTTTTTATTTTTTTTTTTTTACTTTATACAAATGCTATCAGCTGAATTTTATTAATATAAATAGTGAGAAATATTACATATTATGAGAGTACAACTAACAATATATACAACTTTAGAATGTTTAATTTAAGTAGTCTGTCTGAAGGTTCTACACTAGCTGCTATACCTGAAATTTATTTGAAGATTCCTTATTTAAACTCTCTGGCTATATGCTAATTCTAATCTGCTATTTTTATTATAATTCACCTAACCCTGTACTACTCCCATTTTTGAAGATATCAACAGAGCTGACATTGGTCTACAAACTTTATGATTCGAAGCCTAGACCCATCTCGGATACCTCTTCACCAACTTCCTAATCGATAGGTGCTGTGGTATCCAAATATACTATGCTATATCCCAATCTAGCTTACATATATCCTTGTTCAATATTCGTACAAACCCAGTTCCTACTATAGCCTTCTACTAAGTTAGTCATCTGTATCTTCAGATATTACACAAAGTAGATTCTCCCAAATTTGTTGCTTGGTGTTGTCTGCTTTGCCGCTGAATATCACATGAGACAGATCTTTCCAAATCTAGTTAGCCACCAAGCCAAGTTGGTTTTGCTATATGACCTTGTATAACAGACTTACTTGCACCTGTTTCATTAATCCTTCTGTACTCAGGACTTACTTGTATCTATTTTGCTGATTTTTTTATATGCAGATTTCCTTTCTCAGATTAGACATTAACCAGTATGACTATTGAAATCTATATTACTTTACCTAACTCAGAATTTCTACTATACAAGTTCCTGCTTGTAGATCCTATCAAGATTTATTTATGTAATATTACACCTCACTGAACACTCTGTCATACTTCCAATACCCTAATTGGCATTAATGCAATGTGATTTATAGGGTTACAACTCCAGAAACGAGCAGAGTTTACCATAAGTTGAATACAGATGTCTAGGTAATTATTCAATTCTGTATACAGTAGGATTTGAACTCTAGACCTCTTGCAT
>CAJVPM010001166.1:0-12986 GCA_910592325.1 Scutellospora calospora | reverse complement strand
AAAAAATAATCGCTAATAATTGAATTAGTAAAATAAAATATATGTTTTTTATATTTATTAATTAAAGAATATATAAACAGAATTTATTTTAATTTATAATTATGCTAGTAAGTTTTATGATATTAGTAATTTTATGGTTTTTTTTTTTTTTTTTATTTAAATGATAATATTAAGTAGAAAAAGAAATAGTATATTTTATATCAAGATAATATATGTGAAGCTAATATATGTTTTTATAATATATTGCTATTACTTTTTTTTTTTCCACTTAGACGATCTTGCTCTTCATTTTATTAGGAGAATCATCAAAAGATAATACAGGCAATATAAAATATTACATCTTGACATAATACTTTACTATCCTCCTTGTTGCAATTTAGGACTAACTCAGCTACCCAGATGGTGCTCAAGTTCGATCTGCTGCAGAAGTATTTTATCTCTTATTAGTAACATACTATCAAAGTAGCATAGGTTATTAATAATCAAAAAAAGGCAACTTCTAGCTCACATCAAGATCCTAGGTCCTTCCTAATCTAATCTAAGACTAAACTAAAAGTTGTTAATACCTAGTCTCAAGATGGAAAAAAATAAAAATTGTTATAAATAACAAAAAACAGAAAAGTTATATGCTATAAGAATATAAGTTAGAATAGCAAGAAAAACTTGCTAACAAGTAAAAAGCTTACTATTTAAGTGTAGGCAAAAACAAATAAAATGAAAAATAAAATGAACAGAAATTTTCTTTTTGATGTAAAAAGAAAAAAAGAAAAAAAAACCTAAAGTAGTTTCACCTAAAAGCAAGCTCAAAAGCAAGTACTATCATTAAAAATTATATATACTATTGCTACTCATATATATATCTTTGTAATATTAACTAATTCTATTAAATCTATTTCTTACTTGTTCAACAGGGCATAGCTTCACATAATCCTCTAATGAAGATATCAACAGATGTTAACTTGTAGTATATGACTATATATGTTTGCGAGTTGTTATTGTTTAATAGCATACAATATGACTTTCTCAAAATAGACATAGTATGAATGTAGATCTTTTGACAAGGGTAAGCAAAATCTCTACTTTTTGCTATCAAGAAACAAAGAAAAACAATTCCAAGTTCAAAAGTCTAGTTGTTGTAAATAAAAGAAGTGGTTCTTCAAAAAAACAAAACTAAGAGTGTGGTTATATATTTGATCTAGTACAAGTATAGTTGGAATTCTTGTTATACTTCTTCTTTTTACTGTCGATACCTTTCTACTAAACTAACTTAAAGTTATTCTACCAAAGTCAGATGGCTAAAGAGTCAAGTATAACCTTAAAACTGACTTGTTGCAGTTCTTGCTACTGGCTTATTGCAGTCTCATGGTTTATTCCTCGCGTAGTCAGTTATTTTAAATAGTTTTACTAGATAGTAATACAAGAAAAAAATTTTTTGTTATCTTGTTGTTTTGGTTTTGATGATCGTCAGAAAGAGTGAACATAAATATATTGCTATTACTAAAGCTAAATTAGTTATCTAATGTGATATTATATTTTTATTTTTTATTAGTTAGATATTTCTAAATAATATTATATTTAACTATAATATTTATAATATCAAAAATATTTGAAATATTCAATTACAATATTATATAACTAACTTTTTAGTATAGTTTAACAACTCTAATTTATTAGGAATATCTACTCAAATTTGAGTTTAACAACTTCAAAATAATTTATAGTCTACTATAAATTTTTTTTAAATTTTAAATTCTTTAATCAAAAGATTTAATAAATATACAATAATTTATAAAATTATTAAACTTCTCAAAATACTTAATATAGTTATCATAGCTTATAATAACTATTAGTAATTCAAAATCTTTTAATACAATATATATCTATTAAAATCATTATTTAACAAACATCTTTTCTATATAATATTTAAACAACAATTTCATAAAAAAAATATTATTTATTTAAATCAACTTATAACTTTATTTAATTCAGAATTTCTACTATGCAGATCTCCTGTCTGTAAATCTTATTAAAATTTATTTATATAATATTATATTATACTTCCAATATCTAATTAATATTTATATAATATGATTTATAGAATTTTTTTATTTTATTTTTAAGATAGCTTACATTATTGAGTAATTTTGATTAGTTTGATATATGAGATTATACATGGGTAATCTCTACTATTTGTAATTACATAAAGAGTATACAACAAGCTACATATACAACTTTAGTTATTGTTTAATTTAAGTAGTTCACTATATAGATAATAGATCATCTAATTAGTTCTATACTATGCTACCATACCTGTAATCTGCTTATGAGTTAATTATTTAAATGCTCTATTCAATTAACTTATACTGTTATAAGCTAATATTACTATAATACTTAACTGCTTAAGTCAGCTAGCTTGTTACAGATTTATTTTTCAACTCTAGCTTAGATCTTCTTGGGATGCTTATTACTTAACATATTATGAATCTACAGAGCTCTAGTTAACCTCAAAGTAAACTTACTAGAGTAGTCTATATCTATTTCACAAATTCACCTAGCTTAGACCTTTATAGATATTTGTATAACTCTAGTTTCTACTATAGCTCTCTACTGGTTTTCTGTTTGCTGATCTCTTTAGATATTTTATAAAGTAGATCCTTCTAATCTAGTTAGCTATCAAGTCAAGTTGGTGTTACTAATTCTCCTTGTAGAACAGACTTACTTGCATCTCTCTTTCTTTTTTAGATCAAATATTAGCTAGTATGACTATCAAAAGCTGTACTACTTCACTAACTCAGAATTTCTACTATACAGGTCTTCTGCTTATAGATCTAATTAAGATTTATTCATATAATATTACGTCTCTTCAAATGCCTTATCATACTTCTAATATCTAAATAATATTAGTATAATATAATTTATAGAATTATAATCTTAGAAATAAACAGAGTTTACTATAAGTTGAATACAAAGATTTAGGTAATTATTCAAATTCATCGACAGTGGGTTTAAACTTCAAACCTTTTGCATAGTAGTCTAGTAATCTAACTACTACACTAAGATTACCAGACCTTACGATTTATAGAATTATAACTTTCAGAAACAGAGTTTATTATAAGTTAGATACAAAAGTCTAAATAATTATTCAAATTTATTGACAGTAGGATTTAAATCTCAGATTTCTTATATGATAGTCTGATAATTTAATCACTATACTAAGATCATTAGACTAATTTTTTTTTTTTTTACTTTATACAAATACTATCAGCTAAACTTTATTAATTTCATAAATTTCAGAAATGATACATATTGTAAGAATATAACTAGCTATATGTATAATTTTAGGTTGTTTATTTTAAGTAATCATCTGAAGGTTCTATACTAGCTACTATATCTGAAATCTCCTAGAAGATTCCCTATTTAAACTTTTTGGTCCTATCTCACTTACTGCAAATATTACTCTTTATAGTTAACTATATCTCTATACTATTTTACTTTGGAAGGTACTTAGGCTAATATTAGTCACAAACTTTATTATTATAAGCCTAGGTCTTACCTAAATAAGTTCTACTTCAATGCTCTCTAACAGATGGGTATTATAATACCTAACTATGCTATACTATATCTTAATTTAGCTTGCATATACCCTTATTTGATATTTGTATAAATCTAATTCTAGCTATGGCCCTTTACTAGTTTAGACTTCTGAATGTTTTACAAGGCAGATCCTTCTAATCTAATTAGCTGTCAAGCTAAGTTAGTATTACTACTAAATACAAAGCACCAGCTTGTATTATACTGTAGATTTATTCACATCTACTTGATTCATATTTAAAAATCCTTATTAGATCAAGTATTAACTAGTGTGACTATTGAAATTTGTACTACTTTATCTAACTTAGGATTTCTATCATGCAGGTCCTCTGCCTATAAATCCTATCTTGATTTATTCATGTAATACAACTCTAACATTCTGTCACACTTCTAATATCTAAACAATATTAGTGCAATATGATTTATAGGATTATAATCTTAGAAATGAACAAAGTTTACGATAAGTTAAATACAGATATCTAGATAATTATTCAATTCTGTTAATAGTAGAATTTGAACCCTAGATCTCTTGCATGATGGTCTAACAATCTACTACTACACTAGATTACCAGACCTTACTAGACTAATTTTAAAAATATTGTTTTTGATTTTTAAATAAAAAAAATAGCTATATTTGATATAACAAATAATATTCTTAAAGAAATTCATAAGTTTTCCTATTTATTTTAATAATTATTAGTAAAAAAAAGCTTATATTATAATGAATAAGATAGAAAAAAATAAAAGTATATCAGATTTAATTTTACTCAACTGCTATTACTTATTTTGCAATTATTATTTGTTACTTTATAAATATATATTTTATAAATATATATAATATTATAGTCTGGTAGTGTTGTACATTTTGGCATGTCCAAAGCTTTTTTGGACATGTCTAATGTCTAAACATCCAAGTATCCAAAGTGTCTAAGCTATTTATAGTCTTAAATATTTTAGTAATTAAAATAAAAATTATATGACTATATTCTTTTTTTAATTCTAAACATTTTTGCTTAAGAAGTTTAAATAGGTTATCTTAATAAAATTTTGAGTAAATTCAGTTTATTTTTTTTGTTCAAAATGTCTAAGATGTCTAAAATTATATCCAAAGGCTGTTCAACAACAATACTAAGGTCTAGTACCTATAGCTTAGTAGTTAAACTACCAACTCTTCATAAACAAGGTTAACAGTTCAAGACCAACTGGAGGTGAAAAATACTCTGTAACCTTATTTAAGAAGTCTATAGTCAAATATGAAGCTCTATAAAAAAAGTCTATATAAAGTATAACGTTTAGAATAGGAATTATTAGAAGTGGCTCTATTCTGTATAGAGTTAGCACTACATGTGATAGTTAGTATTACAGAAGTTAGTTACACAATAGTATGAAAAGTAAGTCTATATTAGGAAAGAGTATAGCAAGAACTAATATTATTACGTGATATAACAGGATTAATTAGGAGAGTTACATGATAACTAACAGAGTAGTGAGAGAAGCAGTATTATGCAAGATATGATTAAGTAATAAGATATTAGCTTTACTAAATACAGAACACCTCTGGCATATATAAAAACTTAAAAGAGTAAGTTCTAATTGTAGAGTAGATAGTTTACATGCTAAGGACATATAATAATCTGAAATAGCTAGAAGCACTAGGCTAGTAGTAGAAATACAAACAGTATATAAGAACATATCAACATTAAATACTAATCTCTTCTGACAAAAACTGAAAGTAGTACTATGTATTACAAACCTAGTTGAGAGTAATCTCTGATTACAAAATATAGCCTATATCTACTAACATGTAAATTCTCTAAAAGACATGTGAATATAGTATATGTATACAACTCAGTGTAAGCAAGTACTTTCATATCTCAGTATTATGTAAATACTGATAAAGATGCTCTTAAGCCAGAATACCTAAAATAGGAAGTAACTATAAAGATCATGATGCAAACAATTTGTAATAGATAAAGATCTATTAGGAAGCAGCTTTGTATAAATATATAGATGATATAGAGAATACAGTTAAAACTTTAAATAGATAAGTTGTAGTGTAATATAAATCTAAGATTATATAAATACAGGTTATACAAGTCTTAATCAAGTATATCTCGAGGATAAATTAGTCCTAAGATTGCATATCTAGTTAAATACATTGTAATTATTACTTGTAATTAATTATAATAAATTTAATAAAAATATATAACCAAAGAGGTTACTTGTAAAAAAAAAAAAATATATATATATAATATTATATAATTATTAACTACTAATATTTAAAAGATATTTCAGAGAATATTTGAAGTAAGCAGGTTTGAAGTTTATAAGTTTTGTAAATTAGTAACAAAGAAGCTAGTACAAATAGTATAATAAAAAAAAATTAAAAGTTTAAAACTTACTATAAATAAATAAATAAAAGAACAAATATTAGAGAAATATATTAAATAGAAATTTAAAAAAATAGAAACTTTTATTTTAATACTAAAAATATTTTTAGATTTTTTTTTTACAGTTTAACAAGTTAAATATAAATAATAAAATAATTATTTATATTAATAGATAGATAAGTAGACAAAGTGATTTTATAAACTAAAATATTGAATAAAATATTTGGTAGAAGTTTTTTTTTTAAAAAAAAACCTTACTAACAATCAAATAAGTAGATAATATATTAACTAAATAAGTAAGCAAACCAAATATCAAAATTATATATAAATACAATAAAAAAAACTAATAAGTAAGTAAATAAGTGAAGTACTAAGACTATTTATAAATGAATAAATAAATAAAAATTAGTAAAATAAGTAGATAAGCAAATAGAAAATAATCTATGTATTGTAGAAATTAAATATTCTATTCAATATTGTTAATTGTTAGATATACTTTATATACTGTATTATACTATTTTAGTAGAATAAATAAATAAATATTATAGCTTTTAAATATTTATTATAAAATCAAATAAGAATAATTTAGAATGTTCTATAGAATAGATGAGCAAACTTTGCTAAACTCTACTTAATATATTAAAAATTAATGATTACTAATTATTAGTGAAGCTTATTTCTTATATTACTCATCTATTCTATAGAATATCCATAATTTATATTGATTTTAAAATTTAAAAAAAAATTATTTAAATAAATTATATAATATTTTAGCAACTATCTAAAAGAATTTAACTAAATTTTTTTATTTTAATTCTGTAAATCTATTAAATCAGAATAGAAAAATTTCATTAAAGCCTCTTAGATAGTTGCTAGAATATTTTTATTTAAATTAAGAAATTAGTTCAGTATAGCTTCAATTTTATCTGTTTAAATTTTTTAAAAAAGAACTTTGAATGAAGATATTTTAGTAACTATCTAATATAATTTATTCAAAATTTTTTTATTTTTATTCAACAGATTTACAGAATTGTAATAAAAAAATTTTAGTTGAATTCTACTTAGTGGTTGCCAAAATATCTTTATTTAAAGTTAAAAAAAAGTTTAGTACAACTTTAATTTTATAGATTTAAATTTTTTTTTAAAACTTTGAATAAAAATATTTTAGCAACTATCTAATAGAATTTAAAAAAAATTTTTTTTATTTTGATTTAATAAATTTACAGAATTGTAATAAAAAAATTTTATTAAATTCTATTAAATAGTTGCTAAAATATTTTTGTTTAAATTTAAGATAATATTTAGTATTTTTCAATTTTGTTGTTTTAAAATTTTTTTTTATAAAAAACTTTAAATGAAGATATTTTAGCAACTATTTAATAGAATTTGATAAAATTTTTTTATTTTGATTTGATAAGTTTACAAAATTATTTAGTTAAATTCTATTAGACAGTTGCTAAGATATCTTCATTCAAAAAATTAAAATAAAGTTTTGTATTATTATTTTTAAATTTTTTAAAAATCTTCAAGATATCTCAGCAACTGTCTAATAGAATTCAATCAAATTTTTTATTATAATTTTGTAAATCTGTTGAATCAAATAAAAATTTTAGTCAAATTTATTAGACAGTTGCTGAGATATCTTTGTTCAAAATTAAGTTTCATACTACTTCAATTTTGTAGTTTTAAAATTTTTTAAAACTTTGAACAAATATATTTTAGCAATTATCTAATATGATTTAGCCAAAATTCTTTTATTTGGTTTCAACAAATCTATAGTATTAAAATAAAAAAATTTTAGTCAAATTCTATTAGGTAGATGCTAAGATATCTTTATTTAAAGTTAATCTAAAAGATAGCATTACTTTAATTTTATAGTTTTAAATTTTTTTAAAAAACTTTTGAATAAAGATATCTCAGCAACCACCTAATAGAATTTGACAAATATTTTTTTATTTTGATTTGACTGATTCACAAAATTAAAATAAAAAAATTTTAATCAAATTCTATTAGATAGTTGCTAAAATATCTTTATTAAAAGAGTTAAAATAAAGTTTTGTATTGTTATTTTTAAATTTTTTAAAAATCTTTAACAAAGATATCTTAGCAACTACCTAATAGAATTCAACTAAATTTTTTATTATAATTTTGTAAATCTGTTGAATCAAATAAAAAATTTTGATCAAATTCTATTAAATAGTTGCTGAGATATCTTTGTTCAAAATTAAGTTTCAAGCTATCTTAATTTTGTAGTTTTAAAATTTTTTAAAACTTTAAGCAAATATAACTTAGCAACTATCTAATATAATTTAGTCAAAATTTTTCAACAGATTTATAGTATTAAAATAAAAAATTTTAGTTGAATTCTATTAAGTAAGTGCTAAAATATCTTTATTCAAAGTTAATATAAAAGATAATATTATTTTAATTTTAGAGTATTGCTAATATTACAGATAGTATAGCCTTTTTAGTATACTATAAGTAATAGTGATATAGCTATCTAATTATTTTAAGAAGTAGTATTCAAGAGGAAAGTTTCTTTAATTAATTGTAAAGACAAGTTCTATACTACAAAAAGTAGTTTGTTTAGGTTTATTTAATAACAATATTTTTATTAATTATAAATATTTAGAGTCAAGAGTTTAGACAACAACTCTTCCTATTATTACGAGCAGTTCTTTATTAATCTGTAAATTTTTAGATAGCAAAAAGTTTTTCACAGTTATTATTCAAGGTACTAGTTTATTTATCAATAAACAAACAAAACTAAAATCAATAAAATCAAAAATAAAATAAAAGAAAATGTTATTTCTAATAACAAAAACTAAAGAAACCAAAAATAATAAAGAAAAATTATAAAGAAGCGAAGTGTAAGAGTTTGCCTAAAAGAAGACTTAAAGATATTAAAATATTGTTTATTGTTAAGAACTAGAAGGTAGTTATTATTTAGAAAGGTTATTATTATTTATCTTGCTTTAGGAACTATTATAATTTTAATTTTATATCATATCGAATCAAAGAAGAAAAAGGCTTGTATTTATAATCTTTGACTACTATGAATTAGTAATCTGTATTAGTATTTGCAGAGTTTGAGTAGACCAATAGTTATTTTTAGCTATAGTGTTCATAGTGTTAAAGATAGTATTTGCGTATTCTTTATATAATATTAAGATGATACGTATTACTAATTATTGATTAATAATACCTAAAAAATTCTAAAATATTCTAAAACATTCTGTAAAATTCTAGAAGTTGCTATGTGATTTCAAGATATTCTGAGATATTCTAAAACATTCTATAACATTCTAGACTATTCTACAATTTTTTGTATAACATAACCAAAAACTATAACTAATCATTATACAAAACTATTACTAATAAAACTATACTAAAATACTATACAAAACAAATAATAAAACTTATCTATATTGCCATCGGCACTCTGTATAGGTAAAAAATACAAAAACTAAACAAAATAAATAAAAACTATAACAAATATATTATAAAAATACTAAATCAAATAATAAAACTAAAAATAAAATAAAAGAAAATTAAAGAAATAGAAAATTATAGGCGTAACACTATTGATTCTCTGATCACTTTTTTTACAAAAATCTAACCTGTGAAAAAATCTTTTCTGCTATAACAGATAACAATATTTTTCTTTTTAGGCTTTTTATAATGTATTGTAGGTGAATAACTCCCTTATATAAGCTCTTTTTAGTCATGTTATCTGAATATAACTCCTGAACACTATAGAAAAATAGTGAAAATAAGAAAAATTGTCAAATATCTTTGTTGTTCTAAGTGACACTCACTAGTAGTTTGCTAGCATAGAGATAGCTAGTTTAACAAGTATTTGTACTATTTTAGCAAGAAAATAAGTAGCAAAATCTTACTCTATTACAAGTAGCTTTCTCTGATATCGTCTTTTAGATTTTTTCTCTAACTCGTTAGTGTTTTTTTAGAATATTTAGCTTACTTTCTTCAAAAGATCTGCAACATGTATTGACAAAAATAATTGAGTAGTAGCCTGTTATTTCTTATGCTGTAAACAAACAACAAATACATACTATAGAAAACCTAAGTTGTTGATATTCTTTCTGTAATACAGTACTCTACTCTCTTGAGAATTTTTTTTTTTTTTTTTTTTTTTTCAGCAGTCATATCACAACTTTTGATTTATTAAGAAAAATTAAAATATAACTACATATACTCTTTACTAATCTCTAAGCTATATAATGCTAATTTAATCTTTAAAGTATGACTAACCTAGTTGTCATTTAAGATACCTGTGTTCAACCTGCTATAACAAATTTTGCTTCCTTTTTAAGCTCTTCTTTTTCTTAAAAGAAGATATCCAAAAGTCCCTAGCTAGGATTTGTAGCCTGTCATGACTGTTTTAGTATATTAACTAAGGTTTTGAGTAACCCATACAGATCCAGGTTTCTATCTCTCTAAAGGCTAATTCCTGCGCTGAGAGATTGTCTTCTTTTTCTATTAGTGTTTGATCTGTAATTGTTACTGTACTTTTTTCTGATTTTCCCTTCATTTTACTTCTTTTTTTTCCATTTAAAATTCCTTTTTCTTTCTACAGTATAATTTCATTGCATCTGGTCTTCCATATTTCTTGTCAGAAGCTTTTGATCTATTCTTCAAAGTAGGTTTCTAATATTAGTTTGGTTCCTCTTTTTGAAATCCCAAATGATAGGAATTCTTTGATAAGTTCTTCTCGTATAAAACCTCTTGAAGTTTCTTGTCTTTAGGAGATCGCTTTTGTAGATTCTATAGGAAAAAGTAATTTTCTAATTTTCCTTCTCTATGCTTCAGATACTTCTACTGATTGGAATAGTTTTTCGAGTTTGTTTAGAACTATCTTCTCTATTTCTTTCCATTTTTCTTTATCTGAATTACAGGTTAGTAAATGCTCAAACGTTTCTTCTTCACTATTGCATCTTGGGCAAATGCTATTATCATAAAGATCAGGCCGAAATAGGTATCTCTTTTCCAATATAGGGAGTAGTCAGTTTATACACTTTATCATAAATATCCATCTGCTATTCTCTTCTAGACTATTTCCCTGCTTCTTTCGAATCCTATTTACTAATCTACTAAATATACTCCAGCTCATACTATTCTTTCTATTTCTATGTATTCTATTCTTTCCTCCTCTTATAAATACTCATTCTGATTTAACTATACTACTATTTAATTTCTTTATAAAATTTCTAATCGGCTTTTCGATCTCTATTCCTTTCCATGATATACTGAATACTACATTCTTGATCTGTGTTTGCTGTATTCTGACTACTTGCTCTTCATCTATACCTTTTTTTGCTTCTGTATCTACTATCTCATTTTTAGTAATTCCTGTATGTGCTTTAATTTTGTGTAGAATCAAGCTAATACTTTTGGTTTTAACTATTAGCTTTATTGCTTTAAGAATTGCTGTGTTGGTTGTTTTTAGCCATTTTCTCACCTTTCCTTTTTTGCTTTTGTTTATTGCTTGCATAGCTGCAGCACTATCTATAAATATGTTTGCTTCACAGTTTTCTGAACATATAAGCAGTGCTTCTAAAATCACCATGAGCTCTACTCTTGTGGATGATGCCCATTTGTCTGTTCTTCCTCTGACTTTACAGATAATAATATTGTTAGCTCCTCTTTGAACAAAAGCATAACCAAGTTTTTTGCTACTTTTTTGTTCTTCTTTCAAAGATCTATCTGTATAGATATAAGCTTGCATGAGGCCTTGATTGTTATTGTATAAAGCTTTGAGCAATGTTTTTCTTTCTTGAGAGTATAACAGAATTTTATCTATCAGGTGCTCACTCCAAGAGTAGTTTATAATCTTTACTTCTTGCATTTTGCTTTCTTGTAAGTCTCTATTATAACTACTAGGATAGCTTTGCAATTCGTCTAGAGCAATGCTTATTGTATGTCTCTCTGATTTATATTTAATCTAGTTAGTTATATCTCTGAGTGTGTTGAGCTTATATCTTTTATTTTTTGAGCTCGTTGGAATATTCTCATCATTTTCTATTGAAAATTCCTTTTCTAGTAGCTCTTCAACTATTTTCTATTTTTGTACCTCTGCGGTTTTCTCTGTTTTGCTTATAATTCTTCCTATTCTCCATGTTTCTTTTGTATTTCCACTCAGTACTACTCATTCTTTTTTTGATTTCTTTTCAGATACCATGTTCAAAGTCGGTCTTATTACAGCTGTATTAATATCTCTACTGCAAGTAAACTTTGGTTTTAGAGATCTCAAGTTTTTGTCTTCTAAAAGTAATTCTTCTAGATTTCTGAACCAAAAGCTCTTTCTTCCCTTAGTACTCAGATCTCTGATTTTTTTGAGCTGATACCATGAGAGCATTGCAGAGTTCTTAGAGTTAAGTAGTTGTTCTAAATAAAAGATATCTAATTTGCGTAGCCCTTGTATCATTTTCTTGCTCAAATCTTTTTCTAGTATATCTCGTAAGCTTCTTGTTCTAGGAGTTTGATTCTCTTGTACTATCTTTAAGTCTTTTGAAATATTAATTTTTAGATCTCTTGCAATTACCAGAATATTTGCGTTGAGGTTATACCTAAAGTTCCATTTTTTAATACTTTCTGTGTCAGGTTCCCATATTGGTCTTGTGCTCAATATCTTACCTTAGGCCTGGTTGAGTCTTACAACTGTTATTTGGGTAATAATTCTTCCATCATTTAGACGAACTAACTACTCTGAGATACTGTGCTCTGTGTATCGCTTCCAAAGTGATTTAATTCTTATTATATTTTTATGCCTTATTAGGCAATTAGCAGCTAAGGAGGCAAGTTGGAACTTCTTTTTAGCTAGTTGATAAACTGATCAGAAAAGTTTATCACAAGTATTTCTTTTGAGCAGAGTAATCATAAATCTATACTCTAGTCTGAGAATAAGTACTTTGTTTATCAAGTATTTGATCTGTTCTGTTGAGATCTATTTATGATTTATCATACTTGTGAAGCTGTAAATATCCC
>CAJVPM010001165.1:0-12992 GCA_910592325.1 Scutellospora calospora | reverse complement strand
ATCATTTATTAATCTATGTATTTAAAATCTGCAATCATGTTCATAAATATTAATATTTACTCATTAAATAATCTTTTTATTCTAGTTTGTGAGTATAAAGATCATTTATTAATCTATGTATTTAAAATTTGCAATTCATGTTTATAAAATTTACTCATTAAATAATTTTTTTATTTGAGTTAATTTAGTTAGTGAGTATAAAGATCATTTATTAATTTATGTATTTAAAATCTACAATATATGTTTATTAATATTTAACCATTAAATAACCTTTTTATTCATATTTATTTAGTCAGTAAGCATAAAGATTATTTGCATTATAGCTTAAAAATCGCATAAATAACTAATTCTTTAAAATTTTGACATGATTCTAAATATAGAAAATATGAATATTGTAATGAAAATAACATGAATAATGCATAGTATAATATATATGCTTCTAACAATACAATTCAAGGATAGACAAGTAGAAATAAGAATATTGATAACTGTTTGAAAGACTTTCAATTTAGAGCTAATTCATATGAAAAAGTAATTGAATGGATTCCTTTTAATAAACTAAATAATATTAAAAATATTGGTAAGAGAAGATTTGGTTCTGTATTTTAGCATTCTGGTTGAATAGTATATAAAAAATTAATGGTAATAGAAGAGTGCGTAAACCTGAAATTGTTGCACTCAAGTCCTTGTCTAGTTCTAATAAAAACCTTTTCTATTTTTTGAAAGAAGTAAGTAGGAGGTTCTACAAGTACCGAACAGGTACTAGTGCCTGTGTACGATATTTGCAAAACTTTAGATTAAATTATTTTTATCTACAATTTATTAAATATATTTTGAACTAATTTTTTATATAAAATTTATTAAGATTAACAATTATATGAAATGCAATTTATTGGGTAATAAACTTGCAATATATGAAATAACTCAAAATACAAAAACTAATAAATACTTAATGGTATTGCAATAGGCTAATAATGTAAATCTTTATAAGTATTTAAGTATAAATTTTCGAGAACTTACCTAGTATATCTACTTCTAAATATTTCTGAAGATTTATATAATATTCATAATGTAGTATATATTCATGCAGACCTTCACAGTGGCAATATTTTACAAGATCGACATATGAGTGAATAAATATAATCTTATATCTTAGATCTAGGATTGTCTCGAAAGTATAATAAAAATATATCAGGTGATATTTATGGAGTCCTGCTCTATATTGTACTAGAAGTTTTATCTGATAAAGAATTTACAAAGAAAGTTGATATTTATAGCTTTGGAGTTATCATATCAGAGATATCAACTAGGTAAAGACCTTTTGATGGTTGTAAATTTGATATTAGTCTTGTAATAAAGATTTGCAAAAGACTGCAGCAGGAATTTGCTTTTAAAACTCCTAACTACTATATTAAATTCACTAAACAATGTATGGATTTGAATTCAAAAAAATAGCCTTATACTTATGAAGTTCATGATGAACTTCACAAATGATATAATACTATAGGAGATGAATATAATAGTGATATTAAAAAGCAATTCTTAGATACTGACAAAATAATCGAAAAATTGCTAATTATATTACCAAAACACTCGAATTCTATGTACACTAGCAAAATTATTAGCATACAAAAAATATTGAATGCAATTAAAGGTATTTATTTTTTAGCTAATATATTATTTAAAATTAAGACAATTTTACAATTGATTTTCAAATTTTCTAAAACATTCAGAATTAACAATTGCAGGTATTTATTCATATTGATCAAGTCTTAATTTGTATTTTAATATACAGTATATAGTGGTACTCTATATAACTGAATCTACTTTATAAAGACTTTATCTGTTATATAAAGTAGAATTATTATAGCTTATTCTAAGCCTTTATTAGATATAAATTGTTGTTAATTTCTATTAAATCGAGTATTGAGTACTACAATATATTTAAAATTATAAAAAAATCTAATTAACTAAATTAAAATTTTGAATTATTTTTAGTTAGTAATCCTCTTGACTTTGAGATCCTCTAATATTTTAAAATTTTTGCATTCAGAAAATGTGGCATGTCACAGAATTAGAGAAGTTAATTATTTATTTTAGCATAATTATTTATAAATTTGTATTACATCAGATTCAAGGTGATGATTTCCTCTTCATATTATACTATAGTTCTGATCTAATTAGCTAAAAGATCATATAGAACCAAACTGGTACACGTTTTAAAGGGGCAATATAGCATACAAATATAGAAATCTCTAATCATGACAATGATTATCTAATTAGATACAAAAGAGACACACACTTAACTCTTTTATAAATCATACACTTCGTATTTCATACTCTATTCCTAGTATATAACTATACAAACTTCTAACTCTACTAAGCCAAATCATTCTTTATAAAAAACTTTCTTAACTCTCTCCTATTTATTCCTAATTTCTATAACCTATATCCTTATCTATACTCTACTAACAACTGCATCTTATGCAATTTTCATAAACATAGCTTTCACTAGATTACTTGTTAAATGCTATACTTTTTTCTCATATTATATCACAAACTATTGAACAAATTATTACTACTTTCTTATTAGATCTAGATTCTTATGAGATTATCTGATTCCAACAACAACTACTTCAACATACCTGCTTATCTCTCTCTTCTAATATCTGCTCTAACTAGACTAATATCTTTTCTATACTACAAGACTTTGTTTTTAAAGCTATAATTAATATTATAAATCTATATACCAATTCCTATAAAATAGTATCTGATATATCTATTAAACTACTGCTTAAGCTATCTCATAACCTATATAAACAGACCTAAAAATCATACTGTTTTAACTTATTTAACTAAAAAAATATACACAATATTTCTCAACACTCTATCTCTTAACCTTTTTTTTCTAACTCTTAAAACTTATCACTACAATCTCATATATAATTTATATTTAACTGCATCTATAGTTTTTCTAACTAACAACATACAAACTCTAATATATATCCTTCAAAAAGACTTGTATTTTACAAAATTAATATTTGGTCCTCAATATAAATCAAATATAGTACTTCTACTAATAATATTTTAAATATCTAAATCTAAGTAAGTTTAACTATTCTAGTAGGTCTAGGTTACAGATGAATTAGTTAAGCTTTCTTTTTATAGTTTAAGCTTTATTCTTATATTTAAATTTGTAACTTTAAGCAACTCTATATAGTTTCTCTAACAAGTTTGTCAATAAAGATAAAAGCAAAACCTTACCTTAAAAAAAAAATAAAAATAAAAAAATAAATTTAAATAATAAAATAATTTTTTTTTTAATATTATATACAAGTTATTCTCAATATAAAAACAAAAAGCTGGGTCTGGTGATCTTAGTATAGTGGTTAGGTTGCCAAACTGCTATGCAAGAGATCTGAAGTTCAAATCCCATTGTCAACGAATTTGAATAATTACTCAGACCTTTGTATCTAACTTACAGTAAACCCTGTTCATTTCTGGAGTTGTAACCCTGTAAATCATATTGCACCAATATTATTAAGATATTAGAAATATGATGGAATGTTCAGAGAGTGTAACGTTACATGAATAAATCTTAATAGGATCTATGAGCAGGGGACCTGCATGGTAGAAATCCTGAGTTGGTAAAGTAGTACAGCTTTCGATGGTCACACCAGTTAACACTTAATTCAGAAAGAAACTATCATCAAAAGATGCTAATCGAGTTGGGTGTGTATAAATCTATTCCACAGAGAGGATCAGTAACACCAACCTGGCTTGGCAGCTAACTGAATTGGGAGAATCTGCCTCATAAAACATCTGAGAAGATAGATACGAAAAACTGGTAGAGAGCTACAGTAGGAACTAGGGTTGTATGAATATCTGCAAGGGTCTAAGCTAGGTGAATTCGTGAAATAGACATAGACCGCTCTAGTAGGATTGCTTACAAGGTTAACTGGAGCTCTGCGTACCACAATATATTGAGCAATATGCATCCCAAGAGGACCTAAGCTGAGTTAGGTAAATAGATCTGCAACGAGCTAGCTGGCTTAAGCAGTTAGGTGTTATAGTGATGTTAGTTGATTCTAGTATTAGTTAGGTGAACAGAGTGTTTAAATAGGTAACTTACAAGTGGGTTACAGGTATGACAGCTTGTGTAGAACCAGACAGGTAATCTACCTGTATGGCAGACTACTTAAATTAGACAATAACTAAAGTTGTACGTGTAGCAAGTTGTATACTCTTCATGTAATTACAAACTGTAGAGGATTGTCAACAGACAATCTCATATATTAAACTAATAAAATCTGCTCAGCATAGTAAACTGCCTTTAAAAAAAAAAAATAAAATAAAAATAAAATAAATAAAAACAAAAAGCTATCAAAAGAATGCATAAAAAATCTTGTAGCTATAGTAGTAAAAAAATAAAAAAATATTTGAAACTTCTAAAGAAAAATTCTTATTTAGATTATATAAAAAAAGTTGCTTATAAAAAAATTAAATATTATTTTTTTTTTTTTTTTTTATAAGTGAGATTATGTCGCAGTTCTTTATTTAAGTAATATAAGTACAAATTGTTTACAAACTATCTGTAGTACATATTGTTCTTCTAAAAACTAAGACTTAGGCTAAAGGTCTGATGATCTTAGTATAGTAGTTAGATTGTTGAGCTGCTATGCAAGAGGTCTAGGGTTCAAATCACACTGTATACAGAATTGAATAATTACCTAGACATCTGTATTCAACTTATGATAAAACTCTGCTCTTTCTGGGATTGTAACCCTGTAAATCACATTGTACTAATACTAATTGGTGTATTAGAAGTGTGATGGAGTATTCAGTGAAGCATAACATTACATGAATAAATCTTAATAGAATCTATGAGCAGGGGACCTGCATAGTAGAAATTCTAGTTAGGTGAAGTAGTACAGATTTCAATGGTCATACCAGTTTATATCTAATTTGGTAAAAGAAATCTGTAGCTGAAGGTTGTGACCGAGCAGATGTGAGTAAGTCTGTCATACAAGGTCATATAGCAATACTAATCTGGCTTGGTGGCTAACTGAATTAGGAAGATCTGTCTTGTGAAATATCTGAAAGTATGGAGGACCAATCTAGTAGAAGGTTACAGTAGGAACCAGGTTTGTACGAACATTGAACAAGAGTATATGCAAGCTAGATTAGAATATAGCATAGTATAGTTAAGTACTACAGCACTCATCGATTAGAAAGTTGTGAAGGAGTATCTGAGATGGACCTAGGCTTTTAATTATAAAGTTTGTTGATATATATCAGCTTAGGTGTCTTCCTGGAGAAGTAGCATAGGGTTAAGCTAGCTTGGTATAAAATAGATAGAAATAGGTAAGTCATAGAGCCAGAGAGTTTAAATAAGGAATTTTTAAATAGATTTCAGATATCACAACTAGTGTAGAACCTTCGAGTAGACTACTTAAATAGACAATCTAAAGTTGTATATATAACTAGTTATACTCTCACAATATGTATCATTACCTACTATCAAATAACCAATAAGGTTTCAGCTAATAGCATTTGTATAAAATAAAAAAAAAAAAAAAAAAAAAGACTTAGGCTAATTTACCTATGACCTAAACTTAACTAAGAGGGACCAAACCTCACTTAGATTATAATTTTTTCTATAAATAATAGTGAAATATTATTTTTACTGAATTTAGTACTCCAGATTTTGAGCTTTGTATTTGTTCTTTTTAGAGTTCTTTGTTTTTTAGTATCTTTATTACTTCTTGTATTTGTTGGTGTAGGTAGCTATATTAGGTCTATATTTTCTATTTGCCTAGGAGTTCACTGTGTTTGGTTTACTACTTTTTGGTATCATGAGATCTATATTTTCTTATGTCTTGTAATAGTATTTTTGACGATTTGGTTGTTATATATACTATTTTCTTTATATTTAGTCAGGGCTTGCTTATAGTTTGCATTACTATATCATTAAATTTGATTCTATTTGCTTTGCAGTTGATCATGTACAAGATAGTTTTTTCTGTTTCTTTACATCTTAGGCATATTGGATTTGGGTATTTTTGTAGGTTTCTTTTGTATAGAGTTGTTAGAACTAGGAGTTCATTTAGAATAATTTTAATCTTGAAGGTTTTGATGTTGGAGTACTTGAGATTAGTACTTCTAGTTATTGGTTTTTCTGAATAGTTTAGATATATATATAGTGTGTTCTAATCAATTTCTTCATAATATGCATTCTAGTAGATTGCTCTATTTTGTGAGTACCAGTTTGCAATTTGACGAGTATTGCAAAAGTATCAAATAAACCTTCTTGAATTCTAAGTAGTTGTTATATCTTGCCAAATAGGTATAAATAGATCTTGTCGAATTTTGTTTTGTTGTATTTCAGTACTATATCCAGTGCTATTTAGGGGAAGAATAATAACTGCCTGTTGGTTATAGTTTATCTCCTAACTAATTTCGTTTTGTGCTATGATTGTCCTGAGAGATGCAATTTTTTGCTAGTTGTTCTGTGAAGGTTTATTACTATATTTATAGAGTAATTCAGCTTTAAGTCTTTTAACTTTCTTCACTATATTTTAGCAATTTATATATAGTTGTACTGATAATTGTATTGAAGTAATTAGAAAAATATAGCATATTGTATTGTATATTGCCTTTGTTTGAGTTAGCTAGCTTTTAGAAGTTTGGCTGAATTGGACTTATAAATTTTTTGTTTTCTATATTGCTCTAGTTCTAGTAAGATTGTTATATTGATAGTTGTATATATTTAGTATTACTTCAAGGTTACGATTGCTTGATTTAAGTACTTTGATTTTCTGTAGTTGTATAGTAGTTGCTTCATCAGAGATGATCTGCTATATAGCAATGCGTTTGTTATCTGTTTGTATTATAGCTACTAAAGTATTATGTGTTTTGGTACTTTTGAGGTTGGATATGAGGCTCTTTAAGTCACATCTTATATTATATATATAGTCTATTAGAATTTTGATTAGGTCTGATATTCTTTTTTGAAAGGTGCAGTACTTTTTCTTTAGTTTTTTGTTATTAATATTATATTCTTGGCATTGCAAAAGTTTATTGTTATTATTTGTTTGTATCCAGTATTAAAAAATAGCATTATCATCTTTTATTGAGGATATTTTGCTAGTTACATATTGGCTATCTATAGATATTACCTAGTTCTTCTTTTTTAACTTGTCTTGGTTTTTTGTTAGATATTTGGATTTGTGTAGCTTTTCTTTTATACTTGGTAGTTTTAGAAGAATAGCCTCTTCTAGTATTTTGTACTATTTTAGTTGTCTGCCTCTGTGAATTTTTTTTGTAGCTTGTAGTAGATATTTCTATATGGTTGTATAAATGTGTGTGTTGTTTAGTCATTGCTCGATGTAGTATAGTCCAAGTTTGTTCATGCAGTTATTTATTCTTTGTAGTTTAGGTAGTATATTTACTATTATATTTATTAATAGACTATCTGTTTCTAGTAGCTTTGGCTAGTTGTTGCTACTGTAAGTAATTTGGATTTCTAGCCTATAGATTTTGTATATGATTTGGGCTAGTGTTATAGTGTGTTATATATTATCAAAAAGACAAGTTGGATCTGAGAGAATAGATTTGTTAGTACTTGCAGAGTTTTGCAATTGCTGCAATCTAATTTTTAGAGATGAGTTTGTGAAGTTAATATGATTAAGGTACTTTATGAGTGTGAAAAAGTGCTATTGTAGTTGAATATCCTCTGCTTTTTTTAGTGTATATATTTTGTGATTGAATATTATTAAGGATGATATTAATATGACAAGTTCAGCTTTATGTTTTACAATATTTGTATACATATTTGTAATTTGGATACAGGTAGTATCTAATAGGAAGATATTCTGAATTCTGTATATGAATCTCATTAATATAACTGTGTTTATAATATAGATTGCTTGCTTTTTAGTAATCTTTGCTATTTGTAATTTTTTGAGTGTATTAAAGCTCTTATTTTTGATAATGTTATAGTTTGATATATGCTGCTTTGTAGTTGAGTACCAACAGCCAAGAAATCTAAAGGCTTCAGTTTTCTTTATGCTCTGTAGTCTAGTATTGTTAAAAGTGATTTTTGAGTGTTGTTTACTGTTTATTGTTGCTAAGACTGATTTTATTAGGTTTACTTTGATGTTAGTTAAGGCAAAGAAGGATGTTGCTATAGTTAGAATACTACTCATCTCTTGTTTAGAGTTAGCAATCTATATTGTATCATCTATGAAGGCTAGTACTGAGAAGCTTGAATGTACTTGTTTGTTTTCTCCTAGTATTGTATATGATATACTTATAGAATAACTTTGGTATTGATTTGAGACTCTGCTAATTAGTGGGTTGTATATATTTTCTACAAAAATGTAGTGATAGTTTCTCTTTGGTCTATTTTATCATGAACTAGATATAAGTTAGTGGTTCTATGATTTGTGATAACAGAGTTATACCTTTCAGTGAAGATATTATTAATTAGTTAGCATATTTCTTTTAGAATCTTTATACACTCAAGTGCTTTAATAAGCAGTGGTATGTATACTATATCATAGGCTTTTGACATGTCTTGGAATAGCATCTACAGTTCTTTTTTGCTTGTATGTGTATTATTGATTATATGTGTTAGTATAGAAATTGGTATTGCAGTAGAGGTATTGAGTAGAGTGATATAATTGTATTTACTTAGTATTAGGTATCTATAGAGGATATTTGTAATTCTAGTAGTTATTAACTTTGTGAATATCTTTCTTGTATGCTCAATAAGTGATATTAGTCATATGTATATGAGCTTGCCTGTGAACTTTGGTTTTTTTAAAATTGAATATATGCTAGCATATCTCTACATTTTTGGAATTTGTTATAAGCTAATACAGGTATTGAAGATATTCAGTAGTAAATTAGTACTATAGATACTTAGATGTTTGAGCATTTTATTAGATATATCTTGTGATCCTGTTGCTTTGTTAATTGGTGCATCCTGAATAGCTGTGTTGAGTTTATCTATTGTTATAGTTTAAGTTGTATCTTTATATTACTTTTCTGAGACTTGTTTGATTGGTTTATAGTCCTCTTTCTAGTTGTTCTAGTGTTGCTAATTTGGTAGATTTTGTTTTGTCTAAGTTTTATAGTAGGCTCTAACTTTATCTCTGATTTTGCTAGAGCTTGTAATTATATTGTCTATTGTAGTAATATTGTGGATGATTACAGGATCTGATTGTCTTTGGAAGATACTATTAATCATTTTGGAGGTATCTGTATTGAAGTTCTGGTGTCTATGCAATATATATTAATTGATTTTGTTATTGTGTGCTATATTGTTTTCTAGTTTTCTTACTGCATATATTGTTTTTTGAAGGTCTTTTAGTATATGTATTGTTTGGGTGAAATTATTCTTTATCAAATAGCTATTAGTAATTTCTGTAATTTTACTATATGTGTTTTTGCTTATATATTTAAGTTTATAGTTTATGTGTTTTAGATTTAATGGTTGGTTTGTTTTTGTATTATTATTATGATTAAGTTGTCTAATTATTCAGTTGATTTTTTAAAATGAGGTGTGTAGTTGTGTGGCCTTGCTAGAAAATGTATATACCTGATATATACAAACTTTGGTCATTAGTATATTCTTTTTCACTGCTGTTTTAACTGCTTCATTAAAACAGTGCTAGTATTTGTTGAAGTCTGTTTCATCTGTTATTTGCTGTTTTAGCTCTTTTTTAATTAGTATCTCTGTTATAGTATTAGAAAATTCTTCTTAGCTATCTTTTGTTATTTGGTTAAATTTGTATATAGTATATTTGCATTATTTATTTTTAGAGTTTTTAATATGTGGGTTATAGCTCCAGGCTGAAGTAATTATTTTGTGATCACTATTTGTAATATTCTCAGCACTACTTAGTTTTGGTAGTGAAAACATATAGATAATACTATCTAATATCCATTATTATGTTGCTTCTACTTTTTTAGAGAGAACAACTAACTAGAAAAACTAATAACAGTGAATACTTTGTGAATTTTCTTTGTTACTGTATTTTGTCAAAGTCTTTAGAACATTTTTGTAAAACTTAACAAATAAGATTTAAGGTAATTTGTAATTATAAAAGAGGCAACAATTAAAAATATATGAAGATATCAATAAATATTTATTTTAAAGTATCAGAAAGTTCAACAACTCTCTTAGTTGATCATTTTGACTATTTCTGAAGCAGAAGAAAAAATGAAGAAAACTCAAAATACTAATTAGAAAACAATACTTGAGTCATTAGAAAAAAGAAAGAAGAACAAAGAAATATATATAACAAGAAAGAAGAATAGAAAAATTTCAGTTGAAAAGAAGTATCAAAAGAACTTTTAAAATAAAAATTCCAAAATCTGTCTCTTTTTTTTGAAAAACTGGAGGATTTGAAAATACTCTGTATCACAAATTAGTTCATATTACACAATTACAGAAAAATAAGATAAACAAACAAATGTGACTTTGAAAATTACAGTTATGTGCTAAACCCCAAAAAAGAAATACACTCAACCAAAACTAGAAGAATAACTAGCAATTAGAACAAACTCTTAGGAAATTTGCAAAAAAGCAAAAGTCATTTCAAGATACATTATATATAAAACCAAGAGAAGAATAGACATACAAAAACAAAAGAAGTATAAGTTAACTAAAGAAAATGGAAAAGAACTAGCTAGTAAAAACCAAAAAAGTAGTTAGCTTTAAATCAATACTTAAAGAGAAAGATCTAGAAAAATTAATAAAGATTATAGAAGGAATAGAAGGAAACCAAAAGAAAATTGATTATTATGTAGCAAGGATCACAGGTATTAGCAAAAAAATTATTAAAACAACTAGAAGTTAGCATAAGATTTTGAAAAAAATAATTATCGAAGAAGGAAGAGAGATACTAGAAATAGCACTTAGCGAGCTAGAACAAGAACTTCTAATAGCAGAAGAGCAAAGAAAAAGAGAAGCTAAGTATAATAGCAGAGAAAAAGGAATAGTACTAGAAAAGCAATACAAAGAAGAAATAAAATTAAAAGAAGAATATAATTAAATAGAAAAAACTAGACTAGATCGCAAGCAAAAAGAGCTATTAATAGTTAAAGAAAAAGAGAAAGAAGAAGAGATGTTCTGCAATCATGAATCTTTCATCACTCAGGAAGTTAAAAGGATCAAAGAAAAGGAGGCTAACAAAGGAAAAATAGCAATAGAAATCCTGTTCCAAGATAATCAACTAATAGAATTTCTAAAGATCACTATAGAATAAATAGCTAGTAGCATTACAAATATAGTAATACAAACATATCAAGAAGTAGAAGTAATACCTAAAGCAGAAATAGAAGTCTATATTCCACAAGTAGAAGACAAATTCATAGAAAATATAGTAGAACAAGAAGTATTAGGATATGAAGAACTTTATAGAAATTGTCTTAAAGATAGTCTCTAGGCCTCTAATGAGAATATGTGCAAAGAACCAGGAGAGTACAAGGCAAAAATAGCATCAATTTCACTCCCAAGCAAGTCTAAAGAAGAGAGAATCAAGTTCATAGAGAAAACTCTTTACAGAAGCAAATATATAAGCAAAATTGAAGAGTGCTTTACGAATGGGAACTCATGGGTCGTCATCAGCTTTGACTGCTATAAAGGAGTTAAAATCTTAAAAGAATAGTTAAAGAAAAAAGCAAATGAGTAGTACAATATTCTGTTTGAAGATAACGAGCTAGTACAGAAGGTATTAGGAAGCAAAAGTGATAACAAAAATAGTAGAAAAGCTACTAAAGAAAAAACAAAAAAAATACAAATCAAAAACAAAGTGAATAATAAAGAAAACAATAAAACCAAAAGAGAGAAACAAGTCTAAAAAAAGCTAGAAGAAGTATACAACCTTAGAAAAGAGAGATCTGTACAAGATATCAAAAGAAAAATATTCTCTGAAGAAAGAAAGAATTCTAACAGCAGTCAACAAACAGAAACAAAAGCAATCAATAATATCAGAAATGTAATAACAATTTGGGATCTTCCAAGTTATGCAAAAAGATCACAAATTTTCAAAAATATAAAATATTTCAGAAAAGTTAATCACATCGAAATAATTAAAGAAACATATGAAAAAACAAGAGCAGTAATTGATTTCATACCAGACACTATAGCTGCAAAAGAGCTAGAAAACTTATAGTATATACTATTTGGAGAGAACTGCTTAGTAAAAATTTCTACTGGAACAAGCAACAGCAATAAACTCTAAGAATGTAACAAGTATACTAGAAGATTACTTGACCTACCAGAAGATACAAACGAGATACTCTTAATGAGACAAGTCAAATGAACTAGTGCTAAAGCTCTGCATATATTCAAAAATACTAATGACAACAACAGAAAAATTGCAACTGTATACTTTGAAAACAAAGAAGATATGATAAACTGTTCAAGATTTGCAGTTTATTAACATAATAACAAACTCACATGGGCAGCAAGCAAAAATGATTTCTATGAAGACAAAAATTACTAAGAAGATCAAATATCTCTTGCAAATAACAGTGAAACAAGAAGTATAAAGAGCCTTAGAAGAGAAAGGAAATAGAACAAGATTAGAGAGGAGAATGTTCTAAATACATTCAAAAAAAATACCGAAATAGTGAGAATAAGTATGCAACATATGATAATGCTAAAATAGATAAAGAAAGTAAGTGGAATACAACAATGAATCATAAGGAAAAAAGAAGACTATACTCAAAAAATGAAGAAGTTCATCTATACAAAAGAAGAGAAAGAGTAAGTATAAGAGAAATATTTGAAAATCTAATTGCAATTGCAGAAAAAGAAGACTGTAAATACAGAGAAGAAGAGAGCATCTAAGAGCACAAGACCCAAATCACTCCTAAATTAGCGTACTAGTTGAACTACAGAGAGCTTAGACTTTGCAAGAAGGAAAACTTGGAAAGCAAAAAAGAGCAAAAGAAAACCTAAACTACAAGAGAACCAG
>CAJVPM010001164.1:0-13004 GCA_910592325.1 Scutellospora calospora | reverse complement strand
TTATTAAAATTTCGGAATCATTTGGAAGATTAAGTTCGTTCATTTTCTACATTGGAACTTTTAGGAATGTCATAATAGAATCGATCAGCCGATTTTTAAAAAAATCGACCGGCTAAGCCGATTTTTTCACTATCGGCCAGGATCACTACTACATAATTAATAAAAAAGTTAATCGGTTGGAGGATAGGGGATAATCGGTTATACGTTAGTTTTCTCACTAATTTACACATCAATTTTTGTTTGAACAAATTTTACAGTTTTGGTGATTAAAAAAAGGTCCAAAACACTAAATTAACCGTCCACATATTATGTGGATTTTAGCAGGCCTCCAAAATTCAGCATCAGTCATAAAGTAACAAACGAAACGCGTCACAATAAATAAAAGTGCTTTTTTAGTACATGTAAGAGATAAAAACAAATAAAACAGCTATACTAAGCCGTAGAAAGAAAGTACTATCTCTTTTGTAAGTATGGGTTTGTCATTGAAAATGGGTTTAATAATATCAAGGGTGAATTCGGAAACAATTTTTTGAGAAAACATCCTTTAAAACTTGCCTTTGATCTATAATAAAATACATAGATAACATCATATTATACATATTTAATTATATGTCCAGAGTAAATTAAAAAGGTCATTATTCTGAAAATTCGATTTGTTAAACAATTTTGGGTCTAATCGAATCAGCCCATATCGGAATTTTGATACAGTAAATAAAAAAACCAATCTGGTCAAATTTGCAGATCATTTGACCAAGTTTGAATTTGTTTGACTTTAAATCTGGCGAAATAGCTATAACAGATTGTTTTTTTCTATTTTTATTTTATACTAAAATTTTACGGAGAATTTCCGGACGTAGATATTACTATTTGATAAATTGCCACTCTGAGTGATATTAAATTTTTAGATCATCTAAAAAATGCAAAAATGTCACGTGAAGCATGTTAAATGAAATGATAAAAAAGGGTAAATAATTTTATATATCGATATGTGTACATTTAATAGTTCAAGAGATATTACGAAATCCTCAGAATTATCAATGTATATCTGTGTATATACGTACCGATTTTTTACTTATTACGTTAATTAAATTTACAGATACCTTTTCATTAAGTTGCTATATTAATCATTCGGTTTTTTTATCGTTCCTTCCATAATCGTTGCTGAAGTGACCTATTACATCACAAGTTTTTCTATTCTTTACCGAGATTCAACCCTTTAACACATGCACTGTGTTTGTAATTAGATAGTTACACGTATAATGAACATGGACTACAAATAATTTTTACAATAGAATGTTCTCACGATAAACCTATGAGAAATAGTTTTAAGAGTTATTTCTCATAACGATAACGATAAGTTTATTCGTGAGAACATACTGGTATGAATAATCATATACTTATTTATTACAAGTATATACTTATTTACAAGTCTAAATATAGGTCCAAATGACCCGGATATCATGGTCCGACTTTTTCTCATCATGACTAATTGAATGACGCAAAAATCGTTCGATTTGGATCATCTATTCACCACAATATGATCCTAACTCATTATAATACCTCAACCATATGTAATTTCATGATCGATCCAGTGATAAGAATCGAACGATTTTTAACTATTTGATTTGAATAGCGATAGATCACGAGTTATTGTAGATACTATACTTGGGCATAATACCCACACTTATAAATTGAGCAAAAAAACTTTTTTTTTGAAAATACAAAATTCATCAAAAGAAACTCGACAAGAGATATAGATAAATCACGAAACATGCAATTAAAATGTTAAACTTATACTATAGGTCTTATTTTAAATTTCAGTTAAAATTCATAAATCGAAAAAATTTTCTAGAACAAAATTTTCCCGATTCTCATGTCATTTCTAATATTGTGAGATTATTTTATAAAATCATTAATTCTCATGAAATCAGAAATAATTTTGTCAAATCATGTAACAAATGATTACATAAACAAGAAAATTTTCCCATCCTCATTTTTTTTACATTATTGTTATTTTCCAAATCGATGTATTATTTAGTAAACTTGATTATATTATACTTTAATAATTTCCGAATTTGCCCATTTGTACATGCGCATTTTGTAAAAAAAAAAAATAATAAAAAAGGTGTGTTTATCGGACTATTTCTTTTAGAATATTATCGTTATTATTTTTCATCAACAAGAGCCATAATGCCTTACGTAGCACCTAAAACGTCAAAAAATACAACATTACCTCTAACTGTAAAACAATCTAATCCTATTATTAAGGATGCACGACCTCTCGAGCATTCCTTTACATCTTTGAAAACCGTAATTAACGTAAATAAACAAAATAAATCTCAAATAACATCGATACGTGAAACCACAATTACTTGTACTTCATTACAACAAGGCAATTTATCACATGCCAGAAACCGATTGCTTAGAAAACAAAATGGTGAAATCGTCAAATCATCTTTTAAAAAAGATGAAATAAAATCTAATTCTCCAAAACATGTACGTTTTAGTGACGATTTTAAACAAATTGATTAAAATGATGACTTTTCGGATTGAAATACAGATGGAAGTGTATAAGAAAAAGAAAGATACTTTTCATTTCAAATTTATTCTTTTTGTAAATATACTTGTATAATCATCGATGAATTTAAAACATCATGATTTTTATTTTGTAATATCTTTTTTTAAAAACTCCATTTATTTATTTATTAAAGAAATTATTCATATATATTTGGCACATTCTATTAATTTAAAAATTTATTTTTATTTAATGCGTATTAAATGTTAATTGCTAAAAAGACTTTCTGCTAAGCCACAATAGTCATGCAAATTCCAAGTGTGTCCCAAAGATGTGAATATTTTTTTTCTTTAACCATTTATATCCTAGCATTATTAATTTTGATAAAGATCATACAGTATTTACTATACCTGTTATGATTAATTCTTTGACAAATTTTAAGTGGATAGTTTTAACTATAATATTCTTTATTATATATATTAAATAAAAACTTAAAATTCTTAAAGCTATAACGATAATAATAAAATTTATACAATAAGTACAAGGGTTAAAATAATTAATGAAAAGTAAATACAGTAATAATATAAAGTTTCTTATATGCTTAATAAAATAAATAAATAAAATTCAACAAATAGGACAACACACTGGTGAAAACATTGATTTTTCATCTTTGGACAATAATGGATCATGAACAGGTTTACCAGAGTTCGAATCTATCAAAATAGAAAAAAAAAAAAAAAATTAGGACGATTTGTTCTTAATGCATCCATATACAAAACAAAGAAAACAAATCTTACAGGAATATAAATCAAGAAATGTGCCATAAGATGGCTTCTTCATTTTGTACTTTGCATCCAAATTCTCATCTGAAATTATAAAAAGATGTTTATATTTGCTTATGAAAATTGTAAATTTTATAGTAAAAAAAAAAAAAATTTTCTTTACCTTCGTTAATCGAAACATCATAATCTAAATTTTAAAAAAAATTTTCAACAAGAGATATATATATTTAGTATTATATATTGTAAACAAAAATGTAATAATTTTTAATCTTACATTGTTGTTCTTCTTTTGTAACAATATTATTAGATGGTTGAATTGTTTCTTCACATGTAGTAATTAACGATGATACTGAGTCAACAGAATTTAAAAGACTTTCTAAACTTGTATTTTCATTAAATACTATTTCCGAAGATTCTAAAAAATTTTGTTGTTGCATAATTCTTTTTTCATCAATATGCATTATAATATCTTGTGTCTCGTAGTTTGTGAAATGTATATCTTGTGGTGTTGTACCATATGATCCAACATATTTTTTATACGGTTCTGTTGGTATTATCCTATGTTCAATAATAGCGGGCTCGGAAGAATAATATAATTCAAGAACACGTCCTTGATTATTATTATAATTTGAATTTATATTACTTTGCATTACATCTAAATTGTTTTTTAATGTATTATTATGATTGCCCGAAAAATTTATATTTGAAAAAACTTGTTGCCTCTTTGTGGCGCATTCTTTTATCTCTAAGACACGTGTCTTTTCACAATCCAATCTGTCTGTAGATTCATCATGTTTCTTGTTACTTAAATTATTTGTTTCTGTTGGCAAAAATGTTATTTGGTCGAATTGATTATTTAGATTGATAATCTCTTCAACTGAATTTTCAAAATCTTGCTCTACTATTACAGGTAATTTAGTTCCATTAACTTCGATAACATTCTTAATTGTTTTTACTTTCTCCATCATACTATTTACTATCATAACGGCATTTAATTTCGTTTCATTTATAACTTCTTCAGAAGAATCATCTTTTGATTCGTTTTTGATATTCTCATCTGGATTAATTGAATCATCTTTTGATTCATCTTCAATATTATTATTCGATTCATCTTTTGATTTGTTTTCAATCTTATCATCCAGATTGATTGAATTATTACATATTCTATCGTTTGTATTCTCTAAAGAAGTTAAATCTATGACCGTTGAACTATTTAATGAATCTAAAGTTAAAGTCGAATTATTTAATGAATCTAAAGTCTGATTATCTAATGAATTTAGAATTTGATTATCTAATGAATCTAGAGTTGAAATACAAGTTTTATTCGGCTCAGAATCTTGTTTAATTTCAGATAATACTGATATTACTTCATTCTTTTCCATGGATTTTTTATCGTTATCATTTATTGTACAAGTATTATTTTCTAACCATTTTTTCATATATAATTGTTCACTATTTTTTTCTTCAAATTCATTATTATTATTATCATTGTTATTATTATTAATAACATTAATTGAAGACGAAATATTCTTAAATCCACAATCATTTGAAATAATTGACTTATCATTAATTTCAATTGAAATTTCAGATGATATTGAAGATTTTAAATCATCAGATATTTGTGAAGTTGTTGTTAATGGTGTAAATGATATTCTTTTCTTTTTAATTTGAGAATTTATATTTGAATTATTAATGTTTGTTGGACGGAATGTGGTAGAAAATGATACTTGTGTACTAGAATTTGATCGTTTACGACCATTTAATCCTGGTAATTTTGTAATTTCTGACATTGATGGTCTCAAAGAATTCGATGTTATTACAGAATTACTACGTTTCCTTATAGTCTCTGTTGTTGATGATTTTGTAATTTCAGGAGTGGACGGTCTTAAAGAATTCGATGTTATTACGGAATTACTACGTTTCCTTATAGTCTCGGTTGTTGTTGATTTTGTAATTTCAGGAGTGGACGGTCTTAAAGAATTCGATGTTATTACGGAATTACTACGTTTTCTTATAGTCTCTGTTGTTGATGATTTTGTGATTTCAGGTACCGATGGCTTTGAAGGTTCGAGAGTACTCGATTTTCCTAATATTAATTGAGTTTCAGGTAACTTTGTAATTTCTGGTGAAGGTGATCTTGAAGATGATCTTGAAGATGGTCTTGAAGATTGTCTTGAAGATGGTCTTGAAGATTGTCTTGAAGATGGTCCTGAAGATTTGGTAGATAAAACAGATACACTTCGCTTTCTAATGACTTCTGTTGTTGATGGAATTTGTTGAGATGATTGTTTTGATTTAATAATAAGATTTGAAGATTCATTTTGTTGTGTAGAACGATTTTGTTTAGCTCTAACTTCAGGTACTGCAGGTCGGGAATTCGTAACTGACATAAAAGAAGTAGGTCTTTTCGTAGTTTTGGTGAGTTCTGGTGAAGCAGGTCTTGAATTCGTAACTGACATAAAAGAAGTAGGTCTTTTCGTAGTTTTGGTGAGGTCTGGTGAAACAGGTCTTGAATTCGTAACTGACATAAAAGAAGTAGGTCTTTTCATAGTTTTGGTGAGTTCTGGTGAAGCAGGTCTTGAATTCGTATTTGATACCATTGATGTTGGCCTTTTAGCGGTTTTTGTGAGTTCAGGAGATGTAGAACGTGAAGATGTTCGTTTTGTAATATCTGGTGTCGAAGTGATTGTGGACCGTCTTGTAAGCTCTGGCGTAGGACGTTGATTTATTTTGGAAAGTGATTGTTTTTTTGTAAGTTCCGGTGTAGTTGGTCGTGAAGGATGTTGATTTATTTTGGAAAGAGGTTGTTTTTTTGAAAGTTCCGGTGTAGTTGGTCGTGAAGGATTTAGATTTATTTTTGAAGGCAATTTCTTAACAATATCTGGTGTTGATGGTCGCGAAGAAAAATTCGAAGACCGTTTACCATTAATCTCAGATGTTTCCGAACGTGCAGCTGAAGACATACGACGTTTACTAACGTCAACAAGATTTTTAGTTTCAGCATTCGAAGCAGCAGATGAAAGTCCTTTTTTAGTGTCGGTAGTTTGAACTCGTTTAACTGAACCAGAATTATTTTTTAATTCATCTACTTTCGATAACATCTTTGAAGGTTTATCAATGGAAGGTTTGCCAGTCATAATTTTTTTATTTTTATTAGATTCATTTGAACCACTTTGTTTAGTCAATCCTTTTGGTTCGACATCAGAAGTTATAACATCAGGATTTGTTTCTAATCGTTTGTTAGTATTTAATATTGATGTAATATTTTTATTTTTAGTATCCGTATCATTTTTTTTAATATCTTTTGATGTTACAATTGACTTTATGGTTTTTTTGATACGTTCTGAAGGATTTTTCTTGTTTGATGCAGTCGCCGAAGATTTTTTGTTTAACATTTTTTTTATGCGCGAATTAATATCTGTACACTTTGTTTATAAATTTATATACCGTAAAAAAAAATATATAATGGTAAATCATATGACATAAATGGTAATCGTAAAAAAATTATTATTGTTTAAAAAAAAAAAAAAAAATCTATGCAAGCAGCATAAAAAACTCGTTTTTATATCTTGGGGGGATCGTTTTATTCATTACGCCTGATACGTATTATCATTATCAACTGCACTGATGAATCACATGATCATAGTTGCTTTTTCGAAACAAAGGAGAAATAAAATTATATACATAAAATTTAATGATCCATCGTGTCATTTTTTACGCCAATTCATAAGTTAAGGTAACCCTATATAATAGAAAGTTGGTCAGATTGATTAACCACTTGCATTTACCTTTTTTATGTCAATCCTTCCATCACGTTAATTGATAAGCAATGTTGGATCCTTAAAGTGGTTTTTTTTATGTGTGGAGAATGGTGGAAGGCTGGGCTGTTTAGTAATTATGCATATTTTTAAATAGTAATGAAATACTATATATACAGTAGTTAAATATATAGTTTAAATATTGATTCACTAATGTTAAAAAAAAAAAAAAAAAGCTTGACTAATACGCGGTTATTGAATATTTTATACCTTAATTAGTATATATGTATAACGGCTCGAGCGAATTCGAATGCCATTTAACAAGCATTGCATTAAGGAACGAATCAAAAGAAATAGTTTGTTTTCCGTACCAAATCCATATTTTGATGATAGATTATCAAGATCTTTATCGGAATTATGCGTGATTGTTAGGCTGATGTAATTTTAGACTTTTAATAGCAAATCAAAAATTATAAATATCTAAAAAAAGAAAGTAAAATCGCCAAAACTACACAAATGATCTCAATGTTTCGAGTTTGTTCGTTGTTCTTTTGCATTTTAATATAAATATTATCCCACTTATAAAATTTATATATATATATATAACTATTCTTTTTGTATTATGATAATAACAAAATTTTTAGGTGCTACGCGTTTATGATCATCATATTTTACCTCTTACATTACTATGATATTGTCAGTCAATGTATAATTATATCAAAATATGTTATTTGGCGCGTGAAAAGGATATCAAAGAAGTGGGTTTTAGGGGTACATTTCAAACTAAACAATCAAGGTTTCATTTTTTCACTTCTTATGCATGCAATGATAATGCATGTTGAAGGTCTAATAGTCAAATATTTTGGATGGCGATTTTTTATATTAAATGCATCTGATTTTAGTAGTTTTTGTTAAACAAAGCTTCGATTTCGAGCCATGATAAATTGACGTGGCACAGAAAATCAGAACAATTATCATGTGACATTCCGGATTAAAAAAAACATTTTATGTATTTTAGTTATAAACTTGCTTTTTAAGTTATTACTGCATGCTAAGTTATCGTTATCGTTATGCAAACCACAATTAAGTATACAATATTAGGCGGACGATGTAAAATACGTACTGTACGTACATACATATGTAACTGGAAATTTTTTCATCGGAGTTAATGTCACACCCAAGTGCAGATACGCAGCACATGGTGTGACATAAACTCGATGGAAAATTTCTGTTACACTGTTAGCTGTATGTATGACGTACTGTACGTACGTACAGTAGTTATGCTACTTATACTACCCAATTTTTTATCATTATCTTATACTTTTTTATGAGAGTACCCAGCCATTTTCATGCATGTTATTGAGTCACCTACGTAATATATCTCACCTCCTATTGGGGGTCGGAGGTTATATCTCAGCATTCTAGTGAATAATCAGTTATCATCAACATGACCAATAACTGAAGATCCATCAGAAAGCACTAATAAGTATTTGTTCTTGCTGATATATATTATATATATATTATTAATATTGATATATATATCGATTTACGTAAGTACGTGGGATTCCAAAGAGACCCGAAGCTAATATGTTAATGTAAACCTTTTACATTAGGGCAGTGACATTTATTACGTAATATTATTTTACTATGAGGCTACCCACGTCATACGTATACGTTTATAATTAATCAATTTTATAGTTAAATATCATATTAAGATTTCTTTAAACCCCTTCCCCCCTAAGATATTACGCAATAAATGTCACTGCCCTTATTAACTTTGATCTAAATTTTATGCTAAGCTTTTATTATGACCGAGAAATCGTTGTAATAAATTATTTAACAATCCATTATTGTTTCTAGAATATTCAACTTTACAATTGTATTGGGCAGCCATTATTGGACTTCAAAATTTTATGGCATGGGCTTTATCTTATCAAGAACGGTACATAAATCGATTTTTTTTTTCTAACCTATCAAGTTATGCCATGGGCTTTATCTTTATAAAGAACGGTACATAAAATTGATTTTTTTTTTTCCAACCTATCAAGAACAGTAATGACGATCTAATCAGGAATGGTATTTTTATTTTAATTATAACGAATTCATAGAATTGGTATAAAAAATTTTTCAAATTGTCGAAAAAAATTTCAAAACGTTATTAGGGATCATCGATTTCTGCAGTCAGATGACACATTTTTTCGCCATGGCTAGGGTACTAACGGTAATGCTAGGAATTTCCTCGTGGGGTTTAGCGTATGGATTCCGATCCACAAAGCGATGATTGACCTAAGGATCAGATGATTATAATACAGTACGATTTTAGACAAAGTTATGAAACATCAATTGTATCACCAAAAGTCATGTACACTAGCAAAATGATTAGTACAAAAATAATTTCAAATGCGATTAAAAGGTATTTATTTTGTTCATTTTATTTAAGATCATAAGTATTATTTATTATTTTAGATATGTTACAGAGTATTTTACAAGTAAAATTTATTAGTTAAATAAAGTTCTAGATCTTAAAATATATATTGTAATTTATACAAGTTTAATACAGAGAGTAATTTATTTTAATATAATTTATAAATTATAATCTAAAGTATAACTTTAGAAGTAATTTATTTAATTACTTTTTTTCTTTTTTTTCCTTTAATGAGAGGATTTTACTGCTTATATTTTATTCAATTTAAAACTAATGGTATAATATAAACATACTACAAAATATTTAAGTAAAATATAATATGCTAGAATATCTTTATATCATATCTTTGTTAACTATGCTAGTCTAATAAAGTTTTCTAAATTGTTCTAACACATTGAATTTACTACTTATGATTTACTCGAATATCTTCAGAAATCTTAAGTACAATTGACTTATTAACAATTTACTTCTTAAAAATCTTCATATATATATACAAAGCAAATTCAAATCTTTAATAATTTGTTAACAATCTAGTTAAAAACCTCTCATTTATCTTTTATTCTGTGTCAATCTAATCCAAGATAAGTAAGCAATGAAAAAGAAAATAAAAAATATATATATAATAAAAGATACAAGGTTATATATATAATAAAGTTGAAAAGAGAAAACTTGCTAATAAGTAAAAACTTTAAAACAATATACAAATAAGAAAAAAAACAAAATAGAGTTCTTTTACTAAAATAAAAGACTAGTTAAAAATTATATATATATAATATTTAAGTTAGTTTTTAAATTCTTAAAGAAGTAGAATACTATCTTATAGAGAAACTATTTTCAATATAGATTTCTTATGATATGTATTAGACTTAGCATATATTTGTTATTTGTATATAATATAGAAAACAACAAGCCAATATTCAATTATATTTGTTAATATATATTGCAAATCTTTTGGAGAAAATAAGTCAAATCTCTCAAAAAATACTAAATAATTTAGAAAAAAAATCTAAAAAATAGAGTTAGAAGAAACTACTTCTAAAAGAGTAAGATTTTACTACTTGTTTTCTTATTAGATAGTATAAATATATATTATAACTAGCTATTTCTATGCTAGCAAACTACTAATAAGTATTACTTAAAATAACAAAGATATTTAACAGATTTTTTTGCTTTTGCTACTACTTTTTTGATAATACTCAAAAATTATATTTAGATAATATAGCTAAAAAAAGTTTGTAAGGAAGATATTCATCTACAATATATTATAGAAGACTTAGAAAAGAATATTATTATCTGTATAATTGAAAAGTATTTTTACAAGTCATATTTTTATTTTAGAAAAAAGTAGTCAAAAGATTGATAAAAAAAGTTGATAACTTTATTTGTAATTATTTACTTTTTTTTTTTTTTTTTAAGCAAAGCCAAGGTGAGGCCATGTTTCTATCTTTATTAATAGTTTAATTAAAAATTTATAAAAGAAATTTTTGTATATTATGATACTATAAAGTATAATTTTAGACTATATAGCAAGATTTGAAACTCAGTCTAATTTATCTGTGACTGAAACCTACTAGAGTAGTTATAACTCACCTAAATTTGAATATTAATTATATTATTAATTAGAATACTATATTTAATTTATTCAATAGACCAAATATAAAGTTTATAGTATGCTAGTTTTTCTAAAAGACAAAAAGAGTTTTTATGTTGTTTTTCAGTATATTTATATATGCAGCTAATTTTACTTAAGCTAGAGCTATAGTATGTTAGAAATAAACTTAGTTGTATAATATTAGTTCAAAGATTTTGTTTATAAAGTTTAATATTATTTGTTTGTTTCTATTTAGAGAGTTTAGTACAGTGAGATTTTCATAATTGCTTATATACTAATTTAGATATTTTTATGAATAGTAAAGTTATAAGTTGTTGAGCTAATTTATGAGATTCTGTATATAGATATAGTAGTTGTAAAGGTCATTTGGTATAAGATCTATAATAGATTAGTAAAATAAAATATTGTTAGAGAAAAGCTGTAATAATTGTAAAGAGTAGTAATTAATAAAAAAGTTTTAGAAATATGAAAGTTGTAATAGTGAAATATCAAAATTTTCTAATATAAGGTTGGATTGTATGTTGGATTTAATTATATCAAAGATTAATTGTGAATTTAGACAAAATAGCTAGTATATATTATCATTTGTTTGGTTACAGAAGATATATTATTATTCAAAATAGGAAATTTCATAGAGAATTTGCAGAAAAAGACAAAGTTACTATGACAAAAAGCTGAATTTAGAAGATGTGGAACAGAGATAGCTCAATAAGAATAGTTAAAGAAATAACTAAAGAATATGGAAGAGAAATCTTTGATAGGAGTAGTAATTCAGTAAAAGGATTTGAAAGCTATATCGATAAAATGATAGCAAAAATTTTAGATGTAGAAAGCAAAATAGTTACAGCAGCTAGAGAATGGAGAAGTGTATTAGAAAGAGTAGCAATGCATGAAAGAATGGAAAATATCAAAAAGGTAATCAAACAAGAAAATATAAGTATTGCAACTAATAAGAAGAAAAATGAAAGTAAAGAAATTATTTTGTTACAAGAAGAAAATATGCAGATAGAAATTACCAAAATTATAGATAAAGCAGAAATAGAAACAACAGAAGAAAAGATGCAGATAGCAGATAAGTTAGATAGCTAAGAAGAAGTAGAAGGAATAGAAGAATTAGAGACTAGACAAAAAGAACAAATAAATATAATAAGTAAAAAACAAACAAACAAAGATATGATGGAAATAGAGAATAAAATAAAAGAAGACAGAACAGAATACCTATGCAAAAGAAATATAGGAAAAGGAAAAGATATAATAGAAGATGCAATAAATACATCACTTGAAGAAAGTATATAGGCACCTAGTAAAGATAGATGTAAAGGAAGGAAAAATGTAAAGGCAAAAGTAGCAGCTATTAAAGTTCTATAAGATAACGAAGAACATAGAAAAAAGTCTCTAAAGTGGTCTATAGGAAGAAACAAATATATCAAAGATATAAGTGAAAAATTTGAGAAAGGGAATCTTTGGTGTATTGTTAGATTTTGTTGCTAAAAAGGCTATGAAGAAGCAAGATTTACACTAGAAAATAAAAAAGAGGAATACGAGCGAGCTAAATTTATAGTAGAAGAAGAGGTAGAAGAAAAGACAAATAAATTAATGCAAGAAAATTACAAGAAGAAATATGAAGATTATAAAGGAAGAATTAAAAGAGAAAACCAAGTAGCGAGAGAACTAGAAGAAATTTTCAAACAAAGAAAGGAAAAAAGCAAAGAAATAATTAAATAGCAAGAACCCTTAAGAAAAGACAAAAATACACTGAAACAAGACAATGAAGAAGTACTACAATTAGAAGAAAATAATAACAAGATAACAATTTGGGATCTGCTAACTTGGATGAAAAGAACTCAAGTATTTGAAACAGTACGCTTCATGGGAAGAGTTGAGCATATAGAAATAATAAGAACTATATATG
>CAJVPM010001163.1:0-13009 GCA_910592325.1 Scutellospora calospora | reverse complement strand
TAATATCAGAAGGGTTACAATATCTAGTCTATTCATAAATATCATTTGGTAAAATATTATATTTGTTTTTTTTAAGGTGAGTTTTTGCTCTTATCTTTATTGATAAACTTGTTAGAGGAACCACATGAGGTTGCTCAGAGTTACAAATTTAGATACAAAAATAAAGCTCAGATTATAGAAAGAAGAACTAACTAATTTATCTGCAACTTAAATCTACTAGAATAGTTAAAACTCACCTAGATTTGAATATTTAGAATATAGTTAGTAGGAGTACTGTATTTAATTTACATAGAGGACCAAATATCAATTTTGCAAAGAGCTAGTCCTTTTGGAGAACAGAAATCAGGATTTGTGTATTGTTAGTCAGAAAGACCACAAGTATAATTATATATAAGTTGTGTTTGAAAATATGATGATAAGTTTCGAGAAGTAGAAGGAATAGTTTAAGAAGTTGAATATCAAAAGATATTGTTTGTATTTTTCTAGTTAGATAAGTTTAAGCAGTATGGCTTCCAGGCCTGCTCATATAGATTGTGAGATAGCTTAAGTAATAGTTTGATAATTATGTCTGATGCTATTTTGTATGAATTAGTGTATAAATTTATAGTATTGATTATAGCTTTAGGAACAAAGCCTTGTAATATAGAAAAGATATTAGCTTGGTTGGAAGGAGTATTAAATGAGAATGATAAGTAGGTATATTGAAAGAGTTGTTGTTGAAGTTGATTTATTTCATAGAGTTGTAAGTCTAATAAGGAGGAAGTGATAACCTGTTCAATAGTTTGTAGTAGGATATGAGAAGCAGATATAGCTTTAGAGCAAGTAATCTAGTGGAAACTATGTTTATAAGAGTTATATGAGATGCAGTTATTAGTTGGGTATAAGTGAGGATATAGGTTGTGTAAGTTGGAGATAGAAGGGAGAGAATTTAGGAGGTTTTTTATATGAAGTGATTTTGCTTAACAAGTTTGAAAGTCTGTATAGTTGTAGGTTCATTTGTGATTATTATTAATAAAAAGCCATGTAGCATTCCAGTCAATTTGATAAGAAATTGGTATAATATAGCTTATATAGTTTTGAAATAACCATATAGCAATGATGTAAGCATTGCAGATATTTTTAATAGAGCAGCAAGTTGGTTGTTCAATATTAAGATTATTATATTGGAGGAAGTATGATAGATGGTATAGATTGTCCTGTTTAAAGTCTAAATAGTCAAGAGATATATTATTTTTAGCAAGAGAGTCAGCAAGATTATTAAAGGTATTATCTTAGTATGCAGGAACTTTGTGAAATATAGTGTTTAGAGAAAAGAATTTAATTAAGTTGAGTAGAGTATACCAGATGGGCCAGTAGTTGTAGAAGCATATCTTGTTAGGTTTAGAAGGTTGTGTAGTAATTTTGATATATTTGAATATGATAAATTGAGAATCAGTGTAGATATAGATATTGCTATTTCATGAGCAAATACTGATAGCTGATAAAATTGCAATAAGTTCAGCTTTGTAAGAGGAAGGCTAATTTTTTATAAGAGCTAAGTAGGTATGGCTATGGAGTTGTTTGATGTTTGTACTTAACCAATACTCATAGAGCAGTGGTTAGTAGTAATATTGAATACAGATCTATCAGTAAAGAAAGTAAAGTTAGAAGAAGATTAGTTGTTATATACAAATTGTTTGAGTTTGTAAGAGGCTAGGGTTAAGAAAAAAATAGTTCAGACAGAACTTGGTGAGATTATAATTGAAAGTGGAGAAGATAAGTTGGTTAGGTTTTTAAGAGCAATTAAGTATAGTAGATCAAGATAATGAGCATTTAGTTTTAGTTTGTTAAATATGTTATTATATATCTTTCTACTAAGAAACTTAGTAGAAAGAGTAGCAGAGATGTCAAAAGTACAGTAGTTTGCAATGCATAGAGAGTTTAGGTTATAATCAGAGCATAGATAGCAAGAAATTGAAGGGGTAGAATAGAGAGTAGTTATAGATAGGTCAATATTTGTTTGCTAGTATGTTATATAAATAGTATTAGTAGAGTGGTTATAGTGGCGTACTTTTCCTATGATAATATTATCATAATCATATGTGAGGAGCCAGAGGGATAGTTTGTTTGTGAAGTGACCAGTAGAGAGAGAAAGAGTATTAATGTCTGAAAATATTATTTGGTTTGAGATTGTACAAGTCAAAGAGTTAGTAAGGATAGTATTTTTAAGTGTAGAAAACTATTTCAGTTTTCTGCTAGTAGGAAGGTATTTGATGTATGTAGAGATGTAAGTCTAGTCAAGAAGTATTGTATTGTTAGAAGATATAAGCTGTTCAAGTAATATGATTTTTTTAGTATATAGTTGTTGTTTGAATAAGGTATATTAGGAATGATAGTTGAGAAGGTTTTCAATTGGTATGTAGAAGTAGTTGAGAGTATATGGACAGGAGAGATTTGAGTCAAAATGAATAGTCATATTAAGGTATAGAAGTAATTGAATAACTTTAAATGTAGTGGTATTTTTGTTTTTGCTATTGATAATTGAGTTAGGATAGTAAAGTATACTAGTGGATGACCAGAGATTGTTTTGTAGTTGTTGAAGTCAAATATGAGTACTGATTCTGAGAAGTTGATGATCATTGATTCTTTGTAAAAGAGATGTTATATGGTATTGGAGTTGAATATCCTAAATATTTTTAATACTACAGATATTGTGGTTGAGCATAGTACTGTTTAGTGTAGCTATAGAAAGTTTGGCCTTGTGTTTTGCAATAGTTAGGTATTTAGTAAGGAGTTTGTTACAAGTAGTTTGAGAAAGTATAGTGTTGTGAATTCTGTATTTAAGAGTTGGTATAATGACAATATTAATTATATAGGATGCCTGTTTATCAGTGATTTTTTTCTTGTTTAATGTATTGCAGAAGTTAGTAACCTCATTAGAGATTGGTTTAGTTTGGAATGAATAGTTATAGTTGATAAAGAACCAACATCTAAGAAATTTGAATAAGGTATTTTTAGATTGTGTATGAATTTGAGAGTTCATATAAGTTATAGAAGTAGTTAGTAGGGAGTTGGAAATTAGAATAGATTTGTGTAGGTTGATGGTTATATTTGCCATTTGGTAGAATAAGCTAGCAGTTTGTATAATCTGTTCAAGTTGGTCTTTGGAGTCAGTAATCTAGAGAGTGTTATCTATATAAGCAAGAACAGAGATATTAGTTCGAATGTTTTGAGAGAAAAAAGGAGATATTGAGAGAGGATAAGAGGTAGAGATAGTATATCCAGAGTATGATGATGAGATTTGGTTGATAAGTAGATCATAGTAAATTTTCTAGAAGAGTGGAGTAATAGTTTTGTCTTGATCAATGCTATAATGAACAGTGTATAGTAAAGTTAGGCTGAAGTTAGTAATAACCTGATTGTTACGGTCAGAGAGGAGATTGGAGAGTATATTAATGAGTTGAGTTGGCATTTGGATTCTAAGCAGAGATTTAAAGAAGAGATCAGAATTGACAGAGTTATATGTCTTGCTCATAAAGAGCTTCAAAATGTAAATGCTAACTGAATCAAAAGCTTTTTTATATATCTTGAAACACTATCTATAGCTCCTTGTCCTTTTGAATTACATCTTCATTAATATTATTTAAGACATATATTGATGCTATAATGCTTTCATTAGGTAATCTTATAAAATTTGCTTTCTTTAAAATTTGTTTTTTTAACAAACACTTTGCTAAGTCTTCTTTGAACGATTCTAACTACAAGTTTTCTGAATATCTCAAGTAGCATTATTAGCCTAGTATTTACTAAATTAAATTCCTAATCTGTACTTTTAGAAATTAAATATATTTGCTCTAATTTTTATTTCTTAAGAAATTTCTCTTCATAAACTATTTTATTCGCAAAGTTTACTAAATATTCTTTTGTCTTTAGATTTACTTTTTTGATAAGTTTATAACTGATTCCTGAGATATCTGATACTATATCTTCTTTTAATATACTTATAACTTCTAACTATTCTTCTTCTGTTATTCTGTTTATGACTTCTGTATACCAAGTTTTATTGATTCTTTTTTGTTCTTTATAGATATTTGCCTATTCATGATCTAGATACTTGAATTGATAGTTTTGCTTTCTGAATTGTTTTTTGAAATGCTTTTTTACCTCCTTCTTGATATCATTGCCTTCTGTAATTAATTTCTTACTTTCAAACTCATTTTTGCTTTGCACTAAAACTCTGTTAACTACAATCTTGTTGTGAAGATATTCAAACAACTTGTTTAATATTTGCTTTTGATTTTTAGACATTAGTGCAAATCTTTTGTCTATTTTCTCTTTTATTTCTTTTTCTTATATAGCTTGCAATTCTTTTTGTACATTTTCTTTTAATATGTTCTACTACTCTTTGATTTTAATACAAAATTTTTTGTTTTGGAATTTTGGTAAGAGTGATATATTAGTCTTATATTCTGTATTGAGGTACTCTATTCATATATTAAGAATTGCTCTCTCTAGCTAATCTATACTTTGTCTTATATCTTTAGACCCTTTTCTATATATTCTTCCTAGGACTTTGGCTTTGCTATATGTTAGAGATTTATTGCTTCTTTTCTTATTTAGTTTTTAGAATCTTATATTTTTGTTGAAAGAATATATTTACTTGCTACTATTTGTATTACTTTAGCTATTAGTTTCTATTTTTTATCAATATCTATCTTGAATTCTGTTTCTATTTAATTTTTTCTTCTTTTTCTTCTTTTTGCATTTCTAATAATCTTTAGTTGTAGTTATACTAGTTTTCTTCTATTGCCTTGTAGTATTGGTATAATCTCTTTATTTTCTTTTGTTCTTTCTTGTTTCTTTGTTTATTTTTTTTTTAAAATATCTACACTATCTAGTTATATCCAGACTATTCTATGATTGCTATCTGTTACTTTCTTTATTGATTCTATATTACTATCTAAAATAAAGCTCTTCATATCTTATATTGTCTAAATATGATCTATTCTAGTTGATACATTACTATTTGACTATAAATACTTAATTAGTTCTGAGTTGCAGAATCAAAAAGTTTCTATATAGTCAGTATTCTTCAACTATTTTGTAATTCTTATACTAGTATTCATATTTCTTCTTTCTTTACTACTCATGTCTAGTCTTTTGCTTAATATCGTATTGAAGTTTTCTAAAATTTTATATACTATATTTTTCCTATTCTTAATAATTTCTTTTATTAGTATTTTGTATACTTTTTTTGTTACTTCTTCATTCTTAGAAGATAAGTATACTATTCAGACTTGAAAAACTACATTTCTAAAAAAAAATTTAGCTTTAAGCAAATACGAGTTAAACTTTTTGCAGACTTCTATATTTCTTAACTAATTTTAATCAACTAATAACCTAATTTCTGACTCTTTATATTTTTCTTTTTCTGCTTTTGTTTAAAAGTTTGTGAATCTATACTCTTCTGTATTTATCTATTTGTCTTCTTATTCTCCTATATTAGTTTCTACTATTCTTTTTTTTTTTTCACTTAGGCGATTTTGCCCTTCATTTTATTAAAAGATATACTAAATAAGTACAAAGATAAATACAGAAAATTAAAACTATTTAATTCTAAGACTGCTCTCTTCTTTGCAATTCCAGACTCACTCAGCTGCCTACTTGGTACCCAAATGCGATCTGCTGTAGCAGCAATTTTCCTCCTAGAACTATATGCATACTAAAGTACATGACATTAATTCTGATCAAAAGAAGGCTACTACTAGCTATATCAAAAAAGCCTAGTTATTTGTTTTTGAATTTTAGCTATTCCGTATACTCCTTTTTTTGGATCTAATTTTTCACTTGATTATTTGCTAACATAAGTATTCTTTTTTCTTTATTAGATCTTGATTCTTTCTTTGGAGCATTTGTATCCAAAATTTTTCTTTATTTGCTATTCCTCTTCTTTTCCCTTTACTTTGTTTACTCTTTTTCTTTCGAAGATCAATTCCTTTCACTTTTTCTTACTCTGTCATAACTTCATAACAGAATTTCCATAGTCTTTCATAGAAGTTTGACCAAAAAGAATCAATAAACCAAATCACTACCTGATTTGCTTTAGATCTGGATGCCAAAAGATCTATTAATTTTTTGATATATTTCATGTTAGTTAGACCTCGAATATGTAGCTTTCTTCTTAGGATCTTCTCCTCAGGTGTAGCATCTAAAAAGATCTCAGCTAGGTCTTCACTTTTTATTGAAAGATCCTATTTTTCTAAGATTTCATATCCGACTTCTTCTATAATTATTGTTTCTATACGATTCCAAATTCCTTGATATACTATGCATTCTGCTAAATAACTGGATGTTTCCTTAGTTATACAACATGCTATACATGTTTCTCCTTTGTAGAGGTCTAGTCTTCTTTGAAAACAAACATCACGTGTTGGAAGTAGCTTGTTTAAACATTTTACTCTAAACATTAGTGCTTTACTTCTTTTTAGGCTTATATATTTCCTGCTTTGGTAGTTTTTGAGTATACTCCATATGCTTTTCTAATTAATACCTTCATCAATGTTACTTCCTAGCCTATTATGTATTACCTCTCTTGAGCTATTAAGTTCTGCCTATTCGGTTTCATATATCATTGCTAATATGATGTTTACAAAAGATCTGATCGAGCAATCTATGAGCTTACCCTTCTATTTTAGAAGGACCCTCAGGTTATCTGTATTCACATCCTTAGCTATAACAGATATGTTCGAACTCAGACCCTCTTTTGCTAATGCATCTGCTCTATCATTCCAGGAGTTATTACTGTATCCTTTGACTTTTGTTAGACTGAGGCTGATGCTTTTTGCCTTGCAGCAGTCCTTGATTTGTTGTATTAGACTGCGGTTCTTGATCTTAAACATTTGTATACAGTGCCTACTAGTTCTGTAGCTTGCAGACTTTCTATAATAGCTTTGCTATCTGTGATGATGTTTAGGCTTGAATTATATGATACTACTAAAGCTGCTATCCATATCGCACCAAGCTTAGCATGAGTTGAAAAGGGCCAATCTATTAAACTACTACTAAAACTAATACTATTTTGACTACCTGCATTCTCATCAACTAATACCCATCCTATTCCTATCTTGCCAAAAACTAAATTATCTGATTCTCTGTTTACTAACGAACCATCTGTATAAATACTTATTTCCTTTTTCCTTTTAATTTTCCTTGCAATATCTATAAGCTCAATCTGAATACTTCTTTCCTCTATCACTCTTTGTATGATTGCTTCTTCTAAGTTTGCTACTCTAATTTGTATACTATCTTGAATCCTACTATATTCTGATATATTAACATAGGAGTATCTTAAAAATGATGAGAGTAGAACCTTTATTTCTGCTAGATTTCTTTTTCCTTTCGTGACTCCACTTAGCAGCTTATGTTGTTTGTTTGCATTTTCTGTGATAACACATTCTGTATTATTTTTACAGCCTAAGCTGCACCCTTCACACTGAGATAGTCTTGTTTGCAGGTTATCGCTACTCTCATCTACTTTCTAGTATACTAGTATAAGTCTTTCTTTTGCTTTCTTCACTATTTTTCCTACTATCATCACATTGTTTTTATTAATTATAATTCACTTTTTCTTTCTTTTATCAGTACTTATACTATGCTTTCCTACTTTAAGTGTAGCTTGATTTATTTCTACTATTTGAAAAATGTTTAGAACTTCTCTTGATAAGCTATCCTCCAAAATCTTTGTTTCTAGTTCTTTGAACCAGTTTGGCTTCTGACCTCTCAATTTGCTTCCTCTTAGAAATTTAATCTGTTGCCATTGAAGCATAAATTTGCTATTTTCTTCTAATAGTTGGCTTACTGTGAATAAGTTTAAACTCTTGCTTTCTATAAACTTATTCAATAGTTTGCCTTCTAGCAACTCACTTATTTCTAAGCTCTCTATTTCTAGGTTGTTTGAATCTCTAAACGTTTCTTGAAATCTGAAGCCGAGTTTTGCTATATTACTGACTATATTATATTATAAATTATTTTTTATCCTGTTTACTTTGAACTTGTATTTTTTGTCAAGCAGGCTGAATTTCGACTTGCATTTCAGTTAAGTATCTTTTAGTCTAAGCTGTATTGTAATACCTATGCTCTCATCTTGATTTAGTCATAATGTAAGTTCAGTGATATGATATACTATTTGGTTTTGCTAGATAGATCTCAAACCCAGCATACCTAAATGACTATATATGCTGTTAGTTAATTTCTACTATTCTGATAATGTTATATTCTTCTAACTTACTATATTTTGCTAACAGTTTTACTTTTGTATTATCTCCTTTAATTCTATTAATATTATATATACCTATTTTTATACTATCTTGTTTTTTACTTCTATTATTAATATTTTCTTTTACCTCTTTTCTTTTTGAGTTTTTTCTATATTCTTCTTTATTTTAGTTTATACCTAATTCTGCTCTGTTCTGTCTTTCAAGTTTTCTTTCTTAATTAACTAAAGCTTTTGTTAATTTAACTTTAGCTATTTTTAGGAGTAATTTGAGGTCTCTAGACCTTAGTTATTTTTAAAACTATTTAATTTTATTTCTAAAGCTTGAATATATTGTACTATATCATTAAAAGATTCTTTATACTTATTTTATTGTGTTGTTCTTTCTTTCTCTTTCCTGTATAGTTTTCTTTTCAGTTTTCTAATTTCACATATCTTTTGTTTTCTAGCCTGTTCTCTTTTTCTGATATTTTTTTTTTTACTTCTATAAGAGAAGGTTAGTATATCAAAAGATAGTTTCTGTTTCTTGAAGCTTCTCATATTTGGCTCATGAATATTAAGTCTTTGTATATATCTTTCTTCAATATAGTATATTTCATTTAATTCAACTTCAGAGGTCTCTTAAAAGAGTCTGGTATCATAATATTTAACACTATACTTTTTTTTTTAAATTATTTCTTGTTAGTTTCTAAAAGATACTAGTATATAGCCTTTATTATTATATACTTTTTATTGTAATTACAAACTATAGTAGATTATCTATATAAAACCTTATATATTAAACTAATAAAATCTATCTAATAATATAAACTACTTTAATAATAAAAAAAATATTTGTATAGTAGTATAGTATAGAACCAATCAGATAATCTAATTGCTTGTATAGCAGACTACTTAAAATAGACAATAACTAAAGTTATACATATAACCTATTGTATACTCTTCATATAATTACAAACAGTAGAGATTATTAATATATAATCTCATATGCAAAACTTATAAAATCTTGTTAGCAATATAAGCTACCTTAAATATAAAAAAAAAAACTATTTGAATAAGTTAAAAAAATTTTTATCACTTAGACTATATTCTAGGCAAATTTAACTAAATAATTAAAGAGTAAATACTTTTTTTTACACTTAAGTGATTTTGTCTATTATTTATTAAGAGAAAACATATAAATAATATTATACAAAATTATAAACTAGAGGTCTAGTAATCTTAGTGTAGTAGTTAGGTTGTCAGACTGCCATACAAGAGGTCTAGAGTTTAAATCCTACTGTTGACGAATTTGAATAATTACCTAGACCTTTGTACTCAACTTATAGTAAACTCTGTTTATTTCTGGAGTTATAATCCTATAAATTATATTACACTAATATCATCTGAATATTAGAAATATAACGAGGCATTTGGTGAGATATAATGTTATATAAATAAAACTTGATAAGATCTACAGACAGAGGACCTGTATAGTAGAAATCTTGAGTTAGTGAAGTAGTATACTTTTCAATAGTTATACTGCTAACACTTAATCCAGAGAGAAAACTATTATCAAAAAATGTAGATTAAGTCAGATGCATATAAATCTATTCTACAGAAAGGATCAGTAATACTAACTTAGCTTGGCAGCTAACTAAATTGGAAGGATCTGCTTTGTAAAATATCTAAGAAGATAGAATACAGAAAACTAGTAAAGTGCTATAGTAGAAACTAGGATTGTATAAACATCTACAAGAGTCTAAGCTAGGTGAATTCGTAAAATAAATATAGACTACTCTAGTAGGTATGCTTTAAGGTTAACTAGCTTTATGATACCTACAATATGTTAATTACAATATATCTCAAGAGGATCTAAACTGTTCTAAATAAATAGATCTGTAATGAGCTAGCTGGCTTAAGTAGTTAGGTATTGTAGTGACGTTAGATTAGATTTGTATGAGTTAATGAATAGAGTATTTAAATAGATAACTTACAGGTAGGTTACAGATATAGTAGCATAGTGTAAAACCAATTAGGTAAGTATAATCGCCTGTATGACAAACTACTTAAAATAGACAATGACTAAAGTTGTATATGTAGCTTGTTATACACTTTTTATATAATTACAAATAGTAGGAACTATCAATAGATATTCTGTATGCAATTCTAATAAAATTCTTTTGGCAATGTAAGCCAGTGTTGTACATGGACAGGCGTGGACGAAAGTATGGACATGTTACACAAAAAATAAAACTTTAATAGCTTAAAATTTTACTATGATAACTTATTTTAGTATATTAGGTAAAAATGTTTAAAATCTAATTTTATATTTAATTAGTTATCTTTTATATAATTTCTAAACTTTATTAAGTCACAAACTTGTATGGACATTCGTGGACATGGACATGGACAAGTCAAAAAAGATCATGGACATCGAAAATGTACAACACTGATGTAAGCTACCTTAATAACAAAAAAAAAAAAAAAAACAAAATTATAAACTAAATTACTCTAGCTATGTATTTGTCTCTAATTGTAATTAAGGACTTATTTAGCTACTATAAGATACTCAAATACAATCTACTGCAATAGCAAAATTTTTTTTCTAAAAAATAAGTTTGCCTAAGCAAAGTCACAATTAGTTAATTAGCAAAAGGTTACTTACTATATGCCTATATTAAGATTATCTAGTTAGTATTATTTTATTTTTAATCCTAAATATTACTCTAAGAAAAAAAATAGAGTGTAATCTAACTAAGTATAGAAAATAAAAATTATTTAGATCTAAAGTAGCTATAATCTAAAACATATATTCAAATTAGAAAAATCTGCTACAGATAAAAAAATTAATCTAAATATAAAAGCAAAATAAAAAAAGAGATAAATGAAAAAAAAATCTAATTTACAAAAAAGAATCTTTTCTAAATTGATAAAAATATTATACTATATAACAATGAAAATATATATCTTATTGTTTATACTAATTCTATAATTAGATCTAAACAGGTTATCCTACATATTTAGTATTTTTACGTGTTGTTGTTTTCTCATATAATATCATGTATCAATAAACTATTCTAATTTGAAAATAGTCAACAATATTAATCTTTATATAGAAATATATCAAATCTCTACAATTATTTAAAAAAAGACTAAAAATTGAAAGAGAGAGTAGTAGTTACAAAAACTATAGTAGTAAAAGAAAGTAAAATCAAGTACAGTAGTAAATGCTTCTTCTTTCTTATTTTTCTTTTATTATTTTAGAATGATTAATATATTTCTTTAAAAAATCTCAATAGTTACTTCTTACCAAAGCCAAGTTTTATACTTTATACTACTTATATTTACTTATAAACTAGCATTAAACTAGTTCAAGTATACCTTATATTGTTTCTTCTATTAGAGTTACCATATATTTTGTAAAAATATTAGTTCTATTATTGTTTTTTAAATAATAAAAGTTTTACTCTATATATAGTTCAGATGATCATCAAAAAGTGTTAGTATTAATATAATTAAAGAGTAAATACTTTTTTTTTTTTTTTTTTTAGCAATCTTGCCTATCATTTTATTAAGGAAAAGCTTACATGTGCTACAAAGTAAATTACTATCTAAAATATAATAAAGTACCTTCCTTTAACTATTCCAGACTCACTCGGCTGCCTTAAGGTATCCAAGTGTGATCTGCTGCAGCAACAATTTCTCTCGCAAAGACTTTAGTTTGCAGATACAGACTCTAGGCTAAAGAGTAAATACTATTTTTTAAATAATTTAATAAAATATTAATAATATAAAGTCTATATTATATATAGAATATATTGTTAAAAACATATTTTATAAACTTTATCAAAGAATTTTCTTATTTTTACTAAGTAGTTTTTGAATAATAAATTTTTAAAGTTTATATTAAAAAATTTTTTATAATTAATTTTTTTTAAAAATTTTTAAAATTTTATATATTCTTGAGGCTAAAAAAAATTTTTAGTTCTAAGATAAGTTCAAATTTTTACAATTTAATCATAAAAATTGTAATAATAAAAATTGTTTCTCTTGATAAATTCTATATTATCCTAATTTTAAAAAAACAGATAGCTAATAGTTAATAAGTTTGCTAAGAATAAATAATAAAATTTTTTGAATAAAAAAATTTTTTTAAAGTTATTCAACTTTAGTATATAGACAACTTATATTTTTTTTCTTATAAAATAAAAATAAATACTACAATTATATAATACTTATTTTTAAATATTATTAAAAAAATTTTTGTTTAAATATATTAATTTTATAAAAATATAGATTATAGGTATTGTTATATAAATTTTCTAAGCAAATTTGCTTAGAATAGCCTACAGATTAAGAAATAATTATATATAAAATAATAAAAATTAAATCAAATTATTTATAACATAATAATATATAGTAAATATAAATAATATTTGATTTATAGATTTAAATATATAACTAAATAAATATACTATATTTATCTTATTGTTCTATTTTTTGAAGTAATTTTTTTTAAAAAAAGATTTTTGATATTTTAACAAATATTTAGCAAAAAAAAAAAAAATCTTAAAATACTATATACTTATATAACTAATAAAAAGAAAAAAATAATTCATACTTATATTAATAATATAAATACTAAACAAATTATTTATAAAATTGATATGATTTTATTTTTTAAACTATATTCCAGGCAAATTAAAGAGTAAATACTATTTTTTAAATAATTTAATAAAATATTAATGATATAGAGTCTATATTATATATAGAATA
>CAJVPM010001162.1:0-13010 GCA_910592325.1 Scutellospora calospora | reverse complement strand
AATTGCGACACCTAAATAAATTGATTTAAGTTAGAATTTAAATAACTAGTAATTAAATTTGAGATAATAATAAAAAACAAAACCTGACAAATGCCCGCTTCTCAACCCTTTTAAAATCACCGAAATTTGAATGATAGTACTCCAGGAAGTATTTATTATGTGCAATCAGGATTAAATCAGGATTTATAGTTAAATCCGGATTTTAATTTACATCAAAATTTTAACTTTAATCCGGATTTTAATATACATCCATCCGGATTTATTTTTAAATCCGGTTTGATGTATTAACTCTAGATAGAATAAAATATCAAAAAACAAATATCTTTTATTAATTTTCAACAGCAAAATTCTCTTTATTTCAAAATTTAATAAGAATGAATAGATCGGAATAGAACTAAACTAACAAGAATTAATTTTTTTTAGTAAAACTAAAATGAATATTTTGAGATCCAACAAATCTAGATACAAGACATCGAAAACCAATCATCATAATAACATAACCGTTTAAAATGCTACAATCTTTAGGTTGTTGTTTTATATGGATTCGAAAATCTATAATTCCTGGTTTACCATTTTGGGCTGGTCCATGTATAATTACATTCATATATTTTTTAAGTTGATCATCCGCAGAAAATAAAATATCATTTAACGTTGTTAGATTTGGCTTGTTATCTTTTTTTGACCAAAACATATATTTTCATTTTAAAAGTGTCTTTTCATCTTCATTTTCAATATATTTATCAAGAGAGACTAAGTCATTTGTATTTGAATATGAATTCCAATTATTGTTCGTTGCTTTTATTAACCCCGAGAGATTAATATATTTTAATTCTATTACTGAAGGATTTAAGCCTCCAAAAATGAGATCAACAAAACCGAATCTACTATCTATCTCTCTTTGGTTTATTGTTATCAATTACTAAACACAATTCTGACAATTCCGGAATTTCATTTTCTTGTAATAATAATTCGGCAACGGCTTGTAACACTGCCTCAGATGCAGATGATAATGAGAAATTCGATCGTGACTTAAAAAACTTTAGAAGAGTTTCTTCGAGTACTTTAAGATTAGTATTCGATTTTTCAGTTGAAGCAGTTCCATTCTTCGTGACACTGGCATTTGTATCTTTAAGTTCCTTAAGAATAGTATCCGATTTTTCGAATTCTTTCTTCACTTTCTTAATGGCTCTGGAATCCGTATAATCTACATCTGACTTTATAAAAAAATAAGAAAAAAATTTTATATTAGAAAAATTATATAAGCTTGTAAGTTCTGAAGTTTCTTGATTAAAGAAGAAGATGCATAACCAACTTTCATAGAAGTTAGTAGACTTCACAAAGAAACCCTGGATGGCCAGATGCAGGAAACCGCACAGGATCCCGAATAATATTGTATATATAGATGTTATATTGAAATTTTTGATGGTGAAATAAAAAGAGAGAGATAAAAAAAAAAGTTATATTTGTTGATCGGATAACTTAATAAGTTATCCGATCAACAAATATAAAGTTTTTTTTTTTATACAAAAATAAAGTTAAATATTGTGTTAGGGTTATAAGAAAATAATTTTTGGTTTGTTAGAATTTTTTCTTTAAATAGCTTTAATAAAAGTGGATATAATTTGTAAAAAGTTGTTTGGGGTCCTGACTATATCCCTATGCACATGCCAAGGCGAAGTCAGCAAAATGCGCATCCAATTCAACTACTCGCGGATATCCCTTTCCGAGACGAGATCATCAAGGGCACGAGAAGTCTGACAAAAAGTCACCATCCTGACTACACTCCAAAAAAAATTATTTGAAATATACTTCAAAACTTACTTTTTTACTTTTCAAAAGTCCTTGAATAACATTATGAATTCCCTGCGAAATATTTTGATCATTTTTCATGGTTTCTAATGTTCTGTAAAATATACTGTTTATCATTGCCTTGTTCATATTTTTATCTATCCAACTAGCGTAGTGATCATATGACCAATCCTCTGGGAGGAAGATCATGAAGTATATTGCATAAGGAACTTGCCAATTTCGAATTTTTTCGATCACTATTATAAAGAAAACTTTAATAAGTATACTACAAAACAGGTACATAAATTAGCTCCTACACATGCAATTTGAAAACTCTAAGTTATGCGTCTTAAGTAATTTCTGTTTAATGATTATTTCATTTGTTTCTTTGACTTGTTTTTGTCCCTTCAAATACTCAATAAGTTGTTCTGTGCTATATTTTCGACTCAGCTCTTCCAAGATGCTTGCATCTTCTTCTTCTAATGTCCTGGTTGAAGTAGAAATTGGTGTAGTTACTGTATACATATTTATTAAAAAATCAAGACGCGTTGAAGCATGACAAAGAATGTTGGAAATTAATTTTAATTGGTGTGAAATTTAATTGGTGTGATGATCATTTCTAAAATCCCAATGATAAAAATTTTTACTATAACGATAATATGATCGCTGATTCAAATGACTACTTATTAATAATAATAAATAAATTGATGTCTTTTTTTTTTTAAATAATAAAGAATTTTAATAAGACGTTTTTACTGTAATAAATATAGTGATACTTTTTATAATGATGTATTTTGACTACTTATTATTAATAATAAATAAATTGATGTCTTTTTTTTTAAATAATAAAGAATTTTTCAAAATTTAAATATTTCTTGTATCATCAAATGGATTCTGAAGATATTATGAAACCTTCGACAAGCGATACTACAGATAATCAACAAGTATTATATCGAAAGAAAAGTGGGTCCAAAAGCTGCGGTATAGGAGTATTTTACGAAGGGTTCAATTGCTGATAAATATGGACATCATAGTGCAATTTGCGTATATTCTGAGCAGAGATGGTTAAGAGGCAAACAAAAAGTAATTGAAAGCCATCTTGCATTACGTTGTGAGAAGGTTTCTGATTATGTTAGTAATACGTCGTGGAAATTTACATTTTTTTGTGTAGATATAATTTAGTGTAGTATAAAACTATGTAAATGCGTAAAGAATTAATACGTAACGATAAAAAAATTGATGCTTTTGATAATAAAATTAACGTTAATGCTTTTTTATCATTATCGTAAACTCCTATTTTGGGATTGTGTTACGGCAAATCCCAAACTAGTTTCGGCTATTTGGGGTCCCCATGAGTTAATTGACTGAATTTGTGATAGGGTACTTATTTAGAAAAATGACTCTATATGTCCCGTCTCAGTGATACTGATAAATTGCCAAATCGCTAACGCTAAATTTATTTTTATTTCTGTTATTTTTTTTATGTTTTATGATGTAATCATGTTTATTCAACAGCAGACAACTCCCTACCAATTATGATCATAAACTGCCGGATAACACCAAAATTTTTGGATACGGTAATTTGACAAATGATTGGCAACACGTGCCGCTTTGCGTCACGTGTTCATTTGCCAAATTAAACTAGGGCATACCTAACGACACACGTGAAATTAGTGTCGCGTGTGTGCTATGTGTGTAACATCAGGACAGAGCATAGTATATACCAAAATTTTGCAAGAAATTTTTGCTTTTTAGAAAGCAAAGGTAAATTCATAAGTAAAATTTTGAGTTATTAGCAAGAAAACTAGCATGTTCCTGTAATTTGATTAGCTTTACAGATTACAGTTACAATAACTAAAGTTACAAATTATACTGTAAATCCCATAAATTTTATTTTTTGATTGTTAATTAATATAATAAATTAAAATTTACTACATTATAATAAAAACTTAAAATCTGTTTATTCAAGAAAGTTATTCTAATAAAAAAAGATTCTATTGGTTTTCTAGAACAAAACGAATTTCAAGTAAATACTATATAAAATTGAATAATTAAAGAATCAATATTACGTGCCAGAATAAATGAGATGATCAATAAATATACAATATATAAAATATGAATGATAATAAATAATGACAGAGTTTGTCCCAAAACGAAACAATAAACATCTTGTTTTACAAATTGTTTAACGGAGATATTTGAAAAAAAAAACTTGTCAATAAATATTTAGTATATAAAAATAAAAATATTTATTAAACTATTAATACTTACAAATAATAATAATCAATAATAATAATAATAATAATTTATTCATTTTGTTCATCAGCATAGATGTTAATGTTCAACTTGTTTAAGATTTCAACAGCCTTTGGTTGATTATTAAGAGCAGCCAATTTTAAATATTTTATACCTAATTTTGGATTTTTTTCTACTTTAAGTTTACCATTCAAATACATATCACCCAAATTGAATTGCGCTGTAGGGTTATTGTTATTGGCAGCTTTGTTCAAATATTCAAGAAATACTTTACGATCAAACTTTATTGGAGGATTATTAACCATAGAAAATGCATATCGTAACTGTGCGTCAGAAATACCGTCATCTGCAGCTTCTTTAAAAAGTTCACTTGCTCGTTTGCGATCTTTAATTCCATCTAAACACCCTTCCCATAAGTAATAACCCATCCAATATTTTGCAGCGGTATTACCAAGCTCAGCATTGGCTTCAAAACATTCCCATGCAGTTCGTGCTTCTTTTTTTTTGTGTGCTGCAATACCCTCTTCGAGAGGCATTACTGGATCAATTGAGTCAATATCAAAATCACCGTCCAGATCTGGTAGCTCTAAACCACCTTCATCACTAACAGAAATAGGTTTTTGCAATGTTCCATCCAAATCTATACTCTTTGAAGGAAGAAGTGATGGAGAAGACATTGTCTTTTTATTTTTGCTGGCTAATTTAGAAAGTTGCAAGAAAATTTGTTGAAGTGACGCTCGAAGTCCTGGATCATCTTGCCAGGCTTAATTTGAAAATAATTAATTTTAGAAATAATAAAAATAATAATAATAACTAATAATAATTCAATATTATACCTGAAATGATTATTGATTTTAACTCTTGCTGAATTTCTTGAATCTCCGGTGAAGCGGCCCCGAAATTGATTTTCTCTCTCTTGCCCTGCACCACATGATTCTTTATTGTATTCATATCCCAATGTTCATATGGAACTTTCTCAAAGGCAAGTTCCCAAAGTGTCATTCCAAAACTACATATTTAACATAAAATGTAATAAATGAAATTGATATAATTGATAATGTAATTATAAATCATAAGCTTACCTGAATATTTCACATTTAAAAGTATATGGTGCTTGTTTTTGATCTCTAGTTTGTCGTAATTTTTCAGGTGCCATCCAATGCACAACCTCAGTTATAGCTGACATATTTGTAGTAGTAGCAGCGTTAAAACGTGAATATTCAAATTTAGTTAATTTAGGTTCAAGGTTTCGTGTCATCTATTTATAAATTATTTAAATTATAAATTAAAAAAAATTTATAAATTATTTTATTTAGATGATAAGTAACATTTACCAATATATTTTCACATCGAATGTCATGATGAAGGATAGAACAAGAATGCAAGAATGTAATACCACGACAAATGTCAGTAGCTATGTGTACTTTTGCGGTCCACGCAATGTCATATTTGTCATATACTTCTCTTAATGTACCCATTTCAGCCCATTCATTAACCATAACCCTACTGCCATCAAGGGATGAAAGACCATAAAATTTAAGAATATTTGGAGAATCTCGCAACTTTCCCAATATGGCTAGATGTGCTTGTACTCTTGAACTTTTAGCAGAGTCATCATTTGGAATAATTATTGGTTTACAAGCAACTTCTTGAAATTTAAAATTTTTCTTATAAATATAATTTGGTTTATTGCCTCTACGGTCTGTATCAGTTTTAACATCAGGATCTAATAATTCATCCGGATTTATTTCAACTGCTTTGATACTTCCGCTATTTGGTAAATTAACTTTTGAAATATCTGTTATACTATCTATTTGACCTTTCATTATCAACACTTCTTGTAAAACAGTGTTGATTGTATTAGTACTATCGACTATACCACCTTGAATTTGTTCCAAAAACTTGAATATAATATGAAAAAGATTAGCATTAAAAAAAAAAAAAAAAAAATTAACATAAAATTGAATCATTAAATATGAAATATTACCTTTGTCATATCATGAATATCTTGTTCAAGAGCCTGATGGTCAAGTCTCCTTTGTTCTTCATCAGCAACTGTAATTGTAAAATGTAATTCTGCCATCACATTCTCAAATTCTTTAACAAGACTATCAAATTTTTCTTTAATTGAATTTGCATGAAAGAATTTTTTAAACCCTTGTAATTCTGATACATCCTTAATAAAACCTTTAATTCTTTTCATAACATCAACGAATCGTACAAAATTTTTATAATATTCAGAATTTCTAAAATGTTTTTCATTTTCAGCTTGTCTTCTTTGTAATGATTTAACAGCTTGTTCAGCAGCACCCACTCGATCCATTAACGAATTACAAATTCTTTTATTATATTGAGCATTTTCATAAATAACTATAATTTCAGAAATCACTACAGTTATTGCAGTAATTAAAGGTATAAAAGGTTTTACAGCCTCTCCAACAGAACCAACTGCGCTTATAGCATTCTTTGCTATATCATTATTAGAACTAAATGCAGTTAAACCTTCTGTAATTTCTATCGTGTTTGTAATTACAGTCGGCACACTTCCAACAACTTTTTCCATGAAATAGATTTCTTTTTTTTTTATAAATTAAATTAAATTTTTTAAAAATCGAAACGAAAGAAAGATGAAGAATGAAATTAATATTTGGAAATATATATTTGATTGTCAGTAGGACAACTGAAATTTTACGTAATACGGAGTTTATTTATGTAAAGAATGGACTTTTTCATCAATTTAGAAAAACTATCACAGAAGAGGTTCATAAAATATTTATCACTTATACTGTACGTAAAAATTAGGGTTTTGTTTTTATTAAAGTGTTTGAATTAATCATTTTTGTTTCCCATAATGTATTAGTATAACCAACCATGAAAGACATTGCTTGATATTATATATACTGATAAATTTTATTAATAAGCTTGGCTTATTTATTTATTAATTGCAATAAAATTTTTATTTTATTTATTTTATTTTATTATTGGAATTTGCATTTATTTTAACTTTAAATTCATTCTAAAGACCTTTGTATAATTTTTTTTTTTTTTTTTTCTTTTGAATCTAAATGCATGAACATTATTCGTAACCCATTTTAAAATGTGAAATTAATGTTATGTCGCACTAATGCTACGTATTAAATTTTTTTTTTGTTTGCTTTTTGTAGGGTTGAAACACAGTACGTATCCCTTAAACCGTCCAGTTTAGCGTACAAATTTGTACGCTAAAATATTTTGTAAAATTTTTTTCATTATAATTATTATAATTGGTTTTGACGATTATCCAAGACCCGAGTCACATGGCACACTTTCAACTACGGTGTGGAATACTCCGTGTGACCTGAATAGAAGGTACAAATTTACACGATGGCTAAAAATAAGCCACTTTACCTATAATTTTGAGTCACTCTATCTCTTTAGCATCACTTTAAAAATCAATTCTATAAAGATAATTATCATTCATCGCCAGTGCGATGCATCGCTAGTCATATGACCGACCAATCAGTGAAATCAAAACGATAAAAAAAACAACGCATTAAGTTTTGGGTTAGGACCAAGGTTACATTAGGGTTAGGGTTAACGATGTGCAATAGCGAAAACGTTTTTAACCCAAAATTTTACAAGGAATTTTTTTGTTAGAACGCAGAAAGTAGTTTCATAATTACACCTGATCTTAAATTCTGATTGGTCGGTCATAGACTAGCGATGCATCACACTGATAACTCTCTTATATAAAATTGATTATGAAGAATTTTTGATCAACTTTAAATGAAAAGGGTTCTACGTGACGATTTGAAAGATCTTTATAAGTATCACGTTAAAGTTCCTTTTTTAGTATTAACCTTAAATTTTTGACACGAAGATCCTATTACGGTCGAAACTAAATAATTGATTTTTGAGTATTGACAAAAAATTCTATGAAATAAGAATTATACGATAATTAGAACGTGATATGCTTTTATTTTAGCGTTAGCTTAACAAAAATAGATCAAAAATCATTTTAGCATCTAAATTTGAACGCTAGACGGTTTAAGGGATAGTATTTTGATTTGGTAAATTTACTTTAGTTGTACTTTATGAATGCAACCAAACAGAGTGAAATCCGCGGTAAATTCTATAAAACTGCGAGTGTTACTGCATTAACGGATCTGGTATAGAGGTAAAAGGGAAATGCTGAATATTATGTACGTAATTACTAAAAATTTTATACGTGAAGCAAGTAGTCTTTGGTTAATACAAGGTATAATTATTGCTAATAGAAGTATATCATACAAGTTTTCTTAGTTTTTTGTAGTGTTCGGATCCGGATAATCTGTTTATCTTAATTATCTGTTGAATAAGCACACATTATCCGATATACAGTATATATGGTTCATCCGGATAAATTATCCGAATTATCTATATTATATTCGGGTCTATACCAGATAGTGTTTGAATTTCATTACATGGGCCAGGTTCTGCGAAAATGACAAATTTTTTAATATCAGAATCATTTTTTTACTTAACAGTTAAGGTATAAAAGTAGTATTGTATTTTATAAAATTTATAATATCGATATACAGTAAAAATTGATTTTCCGAAGATCTTATTTACAGAAAGTGGACAAACGTTCATATCTGATAATGTCTTTAGTATAGATTATCTGAATAATTATCCGAATTACCATACATTATCCTAATAAACTATCTTTAAATGAAAACATTAATCTGTTATCTGGTATTATCCGGGTAATTCGGATAGGAAATTCAAGAGATCAGATCTAAACACAGTTTTTTGAGTAATAAAGATGATTAATTTTCTCCACTTGTTCTGTCCCATCTAAATTACTCAAAAACTAATATGAAATAGTACAATATATTTCTATTAATAATAATACTGTAGGTATATAGGTGGGATTACAGAATAGCAGATATGGTTATTTATTTAATAAAGTATTTAGCAAATAGTTTACAAATATCTGATATTATATAAATTTAAATTATTTTTAGAACAAATATTATTGAAAATAAATATTATTATTATTATTTTTTTTCAAGATAGTAATTATTTGTTTGTTTTTTTTAGCTATAAGTGCTCAAGTTAAAATATTTATAATAAATTAATACATTATATTTTTCATTTTTAGTTCGAAATTGCTTTTGATGTTTGCGAGATCTTGGGGTTTTTAAACCAAATAAAGAGAAACCCCTTAACTTAGTTCAGATTAAGAATAATTGAAATACTGAAAGACAAACTTAATAAAGATGTGAGTCTTCTTTATCAAAATTTATACTCTGCCGTAAATGATAAATCTATCAAAAAATTATCTGGAAGCTTAAAAAAAGGATTTATGGTAAAAAAAAAATTTTAAAAAATTTCATGAGTATTTGTATTTTCGTCACTGCTATTAATGTATATTTCATATTATTAGAAAATTGCTCGTAATATGGTTCCCGATCTCAGGCCCATAGTTCAAAAGATATGTAAAGAATTTGTGGAAGGTTTTAGAACACATGATAAATCTTGGAAAGAGACCGAAGAAAGTAGTTCATGTGTTGTTAAAGAAATCTTAAATGCCTTAAAAGATATTCGGAATAATCCAGTATTTAATTCTGAAATTGCAAGGACATTAAATGAGGGAACGTACCAATCAACCGTTATTGTGACAATAATTCGAGCTACTTTAAAAACCTTCCTATTGTAAACTCATTTTTTATTAGTACATCACTAGTGCAAATAGAAAAGGAACAAGAGCAGACGTCCTGATATAATGTTTATAGGAAATTACCTTGGAACGATTTTGAACTTATATATGTCTGAGTGCTCCCGATTATTTTGTAGTTCACAAAAAAAGACAGATGATGAGATAAAATTGTAGCGGGAGGCAAATGATGGTCTTTATTGGGTACGCCAAAGTCTTAATCCTGCTAAAGAACAGTTTGGTATTGTAGATATACAAGTAGCAGTGAATATACTTCATCTGAACGTTCTTGTTCGAGATAAGGTTAATATACTGTACATAGATACTATCATATCATGCATTGATAACTATATCAAACCGGTAAAAAGAAGACAGTACAACTGTAGACTTCGAATAATCTTTATTTATCTTGTATTTACAGTATTTTTGTTTTTTATTACATCAGCCTTTACTTAATCCTGGATTTATTTTTATTTTTGTTATCATATCAATCTTTACTTGTATTAAACTTTACTTATCCTGTATTTATTTTTGTTTTTTATCATATCAATAAAGTTGGCCTTGGTGGCTAATTTCGCATAAACAATCATGTTACTTTTGGATATGTTTATATAAATATCAATGTACTATACGTATACTAACCAACGAATATAATTAAAATTTTTCTTGACGAAAGTAATTGGGCGTGACATATTGTCCGCACATGACCTTTTTATAAAGACAACTTTAATTAAATTATTAAAAAAAGTATTAAACTAACAAAAAACATTTTCGAAATGTGTGGCTTTAGTTATAAAAACTTTTCACAAAATATTTTAACTATTTCACTAGAAAAATTCTTTCCATTGTCTGAGAATATTACTTGAGGTACTCCATGTCTACGAACAATTTCTTCAAGTTATATAAATTAATAAACATGCAATTTCAAAGAGACGAGTCTAAAGGCTTAACCGAATTTGGTTAAGACAACGAGCCATTGATTGATCTTGAGGCTGAGAACATCGAATTTAAAGCTATCATAAAAAATTACGTTAAGGCCAAAATTGTAAATTAAAAACAAGCTTTGGAAGAACATTAAACCATATTATGAATCTAGAACAGAAAGATAAACCAACCTTATTGCTAAACTGGAGCGGCAATATTTTTACTACGAATTGATTGGACAGCTAAATCATCACATGATATAATAATTAATATTAATAAGCAAAATTTTAAATCAAACAAAATTTTAGCCGTCAAAAGTAGGAAATGGCAAGCCTTCGTAATATTATGAGAGTTAGACCACAAACAACCACATTTTTCCTTTGTGATGTTCAGGAAAAATTTCGATCTCACATTCATCAATTTTTGAGTGTAGTTTCGACCGCTCAAAAAATGGTAATTGGATAAAATTAAAAATGAAATAATGGTGTTCGAAAAAAAGCAAATTTTAATACTAAATAAAATTATTTCATGTTTTAAGATTGCAGCATCCAAAATCTTGGAGATACCTTTAGTTGTCACAGAACAGGTTTGTAAAAAATTTTCACTATAATCATTTAAATTAGGCCATACAAAAAAATTTTTTTGGTTTACATAACCCGGCCAGGTCAAAATTTGTAGACCTTTAAAAAAAATTTTCATATGTAATTTATTATAAAAATCTCCGGTCAATTTTTTAAAAAAATTTTTAAAAAATTTCATGTTTTTTATATTTTCTCTAAAAAAAAAAAAAAAAATCATATGAAATTTTTTATAAAAAGCTGAGCTGTCGGGTCACTTAAAATTTTATGTAAAGAAAACCAAGAAATTAACTTTGTGTGGCCTTATTTAAATTTGAATATTTTTGACAAATTCTTTTTTTTTTTCAACAGAATCCTGGAGGTATTACGTTTTTAATATATATTAATTTAATTAGAATCATCGTAACTTAATAAATATAATTTTACTATAAAACAAAAGCTCTTGGATCTACAGTTCAAGAACTTGATATTACTAGCGCAGTAGAAGTAGTTAAAAAGGTCAAATTTTCAATGTACGAAGAAAAAGTTCAAGGTATATTAAAAGATCGAGAGATAAAATCAGTGGTGCTATTTGGAATTGAGGTAATTGTATATAAATTTATTAAATTTTTATAAGTTTGTAAAATTTATAAATTCAAAAAAAAAAAAAAAGTATTTTTTTTAATGAGGTGTTTTTTTTTTTTTTCATTATTTAAAATTATAGGCACACGTATGTGTGCTTCAGACAACACTAGATTTATTGGAAAATGGTTATGATGTTCATGTTTTGGCAGATGGAGTTTCATCGATAAATCATCCAGAAATCGAAATTGCATTGCAGGTGAATTTTGATATATATTTTTTAAAAGTATTTTTGATATAGAAAATTGATATATATTACGTTTCGTTTAGCGTATTCGACAAGCAGGAGCATCAGTCACAACTTCTGAATCAATTTTGTTTCAACTCCTTGGTGATGCTAAAAATGAAAAGTTTAAACCAATTTCTAATTTAATCAAGGAATATAAAGAAGCGACATCTAACAATAAGTTATTATATAAATCTACATTGTAACCGATAAATTAGGAAATCAAAAAAAAAAATTATTTTTCTAAAATTTTTAAAATTGTCACTATGTAGTAATTTCAATATATCATATCTATAATACTAAAATTTAACCGTTGATGTCACGAATCTAGTTGATGACTAATACGGTTCAATCGAAGTTTTTGCTTTTTATATCAAATACAAAAGAAAAAGTAAGTTTGATAAACACTGCACTGTTAATACTATTCATTTATAAACAAAACACACATTTCGTTGCTTCATAGTATAAATCAGCAAAGTTCAAATATGAATATAAAAAAAACTCTAAATTAATGTCAGAAAGGTAGCTATTGAAGTATTTTTTTTCTAGAAATTTTGTTCATAGCATATAGTTCATTTATTTCAAACATTAAAACATAGAATAGAAATATGTTATGAAAAAGTTTAAAAAGAGGAGAAAGACTGTTTAATTTTATTTTTTTCTCATATTAAAAGAATCAAATTAGTTTTATTTTATATGAATACTTAAAAAATAATATGTAGAGTTGACTTTATAAACTACTAGATATGATGTTGAAGTAGTAATCCAAAAATAATAATGCAAATATTAAAAATATTAAAGCTATCCTTTAATCTGTAGGCTATTCTAGGCAAATTTGCTTGGAAAATTTATGTAACAATACTTATGATCTATATTTTTATAAAATTAATATATTTAAACAAAAATTTTTTTGATAATATTTGAAAATAAGGATTATATA
>CAJVPM010001161.1:0-13013 GCA_910592325.1 Scutellospora calospora | reverse complement strand
AAAAATTTAATATCCAACTTCTATTTAATATCTCTAAATCCCTCTTCTTACAAGTTTATAATATACCATCACTTAAAAATTCACTTGAACATTTTAATGAATAGTTTGAAAACTTTTTTCCTATATACAACTAGTAATTTTCTACTCTTCTAAACTAACAAAAAGTATACAATGCTTTGAAAAATAGAATTAGACAACAATTTATTATTCAACTCAAAAAACTTCTTCTAACTCAAACTGACTTCTAAGAACCTCTTAACAGTTCTTAATGATGAACAGAAGTTATTCACTTCTCTAACTTCTATATACTAACTTGTAATTCTAAGGATTGTCCTTATAATCATGAGAGTAAACATAATTTTTCTGCTCTATACAAACTATATCTTAGATAATCCTACTAAGAATTTCTAAAAAAAGATAGTAAAATTTGGAAAGTATCTACAATTGATCCTTCAACTTTTCAAATTAATAGAAAAAATGAAGAAAGTTTCTCAAAACCTATCTCTACAAAATTACTTGATGAACTAACTGATCAAGTAGAAGACTTTATTTGCAAACAAAATTAAGTTCAACCTAATCAAAAATGTCAAAGCTACTATTTTTACTGATACTTGAATACCTATTACCATACTGCTGCTGAAAACTATAATATTGCTAATCTTTCAAAAGAGGCTACAATTGAATATATAATATCTAAAATGATTAATACATATTTCTTAACTCGTATAATCACTTATTTTAATATTATTAAAGATCAACAAACTCCTTTATCACAAATTATTAAATTTTACAAGGAACAAGCTCTCTCTGAGGCTGAAAACTTCCTCTTCAAAAAATTTAATATTGAATTTATAGAACCTTCTTTAATAAAAGATTATCTTTTCCTTCTAGAAAATTCTTTTTAATAACAGAATCTCCTAAATTCATAAATACAGCTACCACCTTACTAAAAGATATATCTACTGTAGTTAGTAAGGAGAATGATGTAAGTAGATAGGCAGTAAAGCCTATTTATATAAAGAACCAAGTTTATAACAGTCAGACTCAATATACAGAGCAGACTTGGTATCTTCTGTATCTGTAAGAGCCAGAAATATAGCGAGTACTTTAGGAGATTCAAACTTCAATATGCATTTACCAATATTATCCAAACTATTTAATACATATAATTTATTAAATACAAATATACATAATCATTTTAATAGAACTCTAATTCACAACAAAACCAACTTATGCTACAATCTTTTCTTATCACAACACAATTTACCATTGCTTACAGAAAATGAAACATTAGATTCTTTTCTTATCTACTTATCTAACTATTTATTTTCATAATTAATTTTTATTTCTATTAACCAAACACTTACTGAAACTTATATCTACCTGAATTAAATGAACCTATACTTAAAAATTATCAAATTCTTGAACTAACTCAATTCCTTAACTATTATTATCTACCTATTCGAACTAACATCACTAACTCTAACTTATATACAGATCTAATACCAATACCAATAATACTGAAAATTTGCTTTCACTTAACATTATAACACACAATATTAGAGGATATAAAACTCTCTGAAAAAGCAACTGTGAGAAGACTTCTGCCTCTCATATAACTACAATATTATTAGTTTAACAGAAACTAAGCTCACTAATTCCAAATCAAAATTCTTTAATACTCAACACTTTACATATCATCTGTTAAACTCTGCTTCTTCTATGGAAGGAACTGGAATTATGCTCTCAAATAATCTAGTACCACATATTTACAAAATTCTCAAATATAAAGAAGGTGCAGTCACCATTGACCTCTTTTTTAAATATGACTTTAAATTTAGAATAATTTCTATATATCTTTCCTCTACTGATATCTCACGTAGAAACTCTACACAACTCAAAGTTAGCTAATAGATATAGCAAGTACTGAATCAATAGCTTCTTCTAATTATACTTAGTGACTTTAATGTAGATATTACTAAAACAAACTCAACAAACCTAAAATCCAGACTTATTAACTTCCTAATATGCAAAAATCTCTATGATCTTGCTAAACACATATCCAATTAATCTTATATATGGTATAACAATCTATCAAGATCTAGAATTAATTATATATGGTGTTATAAGTCTATAATACCATACTTACAAAATTTCTGCTTAGAAGACCCATCAACATCTATACAAAGTGACCATATGATACTTGTATCTTCATGGTTACTTCCTTTTGCTAAAACACCAAATCATAAATAAAAATTCAAAGCAAACAGAAGAATTTTCAATTACAGCTCAATGAATAAAGAGACTTGGGAAGAATTTATGAACCAAGTAAATTCTAATCTTAATCAAAATAAGACTTTATTAGATCTGAACACTGATGACTCTCTTGAAACACACTAGCACAAAATCTAAACAAGTACTATTTCTGCTGCTCTTAAAATAATATCTAACAAAAAGCTTAAATTCAAAAAATTTCATTACACACACTAATACAAAGCAACACAACTTCACCAAACTCTAAAGCAAATAGGACAAATTATCTGACAAGTTAAACATGCATTTAACAATAACTTTCCAATTCCAAAAAATACTCCACACTTAATTAACAAAATTAATCAATAGCAACAACTAAATATCAATAACCTTTCTACTGACAATAACCAAATTCCAATATGGCTCACTGATATACAAACATATTAGAAAATATTATATAAAGCTTGAGAAGCAGAAAACTCAATACAAATTCAACAACAAATTAATAAAGCAACAGAAAAAAGATGTATAGCTCTTCAAACACAACTAACAAAGATAATTAACAGTATCTTTAATAGACATACTGACCATATTTCATTTCAAAACTTTAAAACAGACACAGATTTAATTACTAATCCTGACTTAATTAAAGAACAGGTTAAAAACTATTTTGATCAATAGATCAAATACAGATCTATTAATCAACAAATTTTTAATTTAACTTGAAAAAGTTGTTATGATCCTATCTCTTCTATAAACTCTTCCTACTATGACAATATCTTTAACATCATTACAGCAGAGGAAATTACTCAAACTCTCCAAAATCTTCCTAATAACAAAGCATGTGGCCTATCAGATATTAGCTACAAAATGCTTAAACATGCTAGAAATATATTTCTATAAATAATTACAATACTACTCAACAGATACTTAACCTCTCAGTTAATCCCTAAACAATAGAAAGAGGGCCATATTTTTACAATTTCAAAAAAGCCAGTCTTTGATAGCAACTTGCACAATACTAGGCCAATAAGTCTCATTGAACACATTAAAAAACTCTATACAAAAATACTCACAAACTGTCTTAGCATTTCTTTAATGTTTAAACAAATTTTATCACTACTTAATTATGTTGCCCTTCTTGGAAATAGTACTTCTACTCCAATCCATATTCTAAACAATATCATTTAAGATTCTTACTACAACAACAAAGAACTCTGGCTACTATCTCAGGATATGAGCAAAGCATATGACTCTATCAATACTTACTCCAAAAATCACCTGAAAGAATTCAGCTCTCACCTCAAATTACTCAAATTATACTTAATCTTAGAATTTTTAACTTTCTATTAAATCTTTAGTAAATAATTTTTATCTTTATTATAGCCTTTTTTAAGTAGCTTTGATACCTGTATTTAAAACCTTTTAAAAGAATACTCTTAGTCTGTTATACCTAATTGAATATAGAGTAGAAGGTATATTATTTGTTCTTCTCTTCTAATTTGGTTTTCTAGTATTTTATATATATTAACTTGTCTTTCTTTATTAGATCAGCTTATATTTTTTCTGTAGTTAGGTTTTAGAATTCTACTATTTAGTCTTTAAGATTTGTTTTAATAGAGTTAGGCTAATTCTTTCTCTTATACTTTTAGTCAGCTAGACAAGGCTATAGTTACATATTTAATTTTCAAATTTCTTTCTTTAGATCAGATTTATTATTTGATATTGAGGTTTAATATTTTTGTTATGATAGAGTCTTTTTATTAATTTATTCATTTCTATATTCTATACTAATATTTTCTTTAATATTATAGACCTCAAAGCTATTAGCATAAAAAGGATTTTGTTTTTAATCAGAGTTTATCTTTTGGGCTTAAGTAAGTGCATCGAAATGCAGAACATTATAATTCCTTTAGTTATTATTTTTATTCTTTCTAATCTCTTTGCTATTATCATAGAGAATTTCATCTAATAGCTGAGAACTAGAGAGCAAGATGATAAGGTCTTTATTCATTTTTTTATTTACTTATTCAATTTCTTGAGATAATTTCTTTAACTTTTCTTCTATCTTTAGATTTAAAGTTAGTGATTATTCAGATTTCAGGTTGGTTTGTGAGTTAGTTTAATTTAGTTACATAGTTACTACTAATTAAAAAGATTTGAATTTGTTTCAAACTAATACTAGTTTGAAGGCTATATTATATAAAAGTCTACAAACAATCAACACTAATTCAACAATTAACTTTAAGTTTGTAGACTGAAAGATAGCATAGAAGATTTAGTTTATGTTTTAGAGATCTTATAGATTAATTTGTAGTTTAGTCTAGTACTCAAAAGTAGTAGTTTTATTATTCTTGATTTTTATATTTTAGAATAATTTCATACTATTTAATTTGGCCTTCTTTCTAATTAGACTAATAGTTTAACAATAGTGAGGAGTTTATTAATAAAACTATATACAGATGATTGCTTATTGTTTAAAATGATTAAGTTTTGATTATATTAAGAAGGAATAATTAGAGATGAGTAAATTTAGTAGTTAGGAATTAATTATAGATTTTTTAATTGTCTCAAACTTAAGATGATTTTATTGAAAGTAAAAAGATATTACTTTTATACTTTTAGAAATATTCATAAATACATATTAAATATTAATATATCTAATTTACCTAATATATCATAGATTTCTTTTATTCTATATTTGATATATCATATTCTATATCTAATATTTCTTACTAAATATAAAAAAAATTGATACTAGACTAATTATACAGGTTTATACTATTAATAAATTAATTAAGAATTTACAATATTATACTATCTCAAAGTATAGTATTTCTGAAAAATTAAAATTGATCTTTACACCAAACTCTGTTTGAGGTTATTAGAATAATTTGCAGTATAATTTTTCAGTTAGGTAGATCCTTAACTTTTTTAGAGATTCTAGTATTATAATTATTTAAATGATTATATGTAATAATTTTAATAATTTTAATCATTATAATCATTTTAATAATTTTAATTATTATAATTATTTTTTTTTTTTGAAATTTCAACCTGTAGGTTGAGATGAGGTCTTGCCTCTATCTTTATTTTTGTAAATTATAGTTAAGAGTTTATATAAAACTATCTGGTAATAAATTACATACAAGAATTGAAGCACATCCAATAATAAAATAACTAAAACTAAAGTAGATACTAAATTTAAAGCTAAATAAGAATTATTTGTAACCTAAATTTACTAGAATGGTCTAGACTTACCTAGATTTGATTAGAAAGAATATAGTTTGTAGAAAAGCCATATTTAATCCAATATATTAGCCAAGCAGAAAGTTTTTAGATAGCAAGTTCAGTTGGTGAAGTTTGGTTATGTTGAAGGGGAGGACTATATGAGTTGTTATTGTCCTAAGATGTCTGAGAGTTGTTAGCTATTTCTGTGATTTTGTTAAGAATTTGAGTATGGCATATGAATGTTATATTGTTGCTTCTAGTTTGCAAATTCAGAACAATAGAGTAGCCATATTTGTTTATAGATTTTTTGATTAAGTTTGAGAAACAGTTTAATAGTTATCTGTAAAGCTGAGTGGGCTGAGCTAGTATATGTTTGAATTGTTTAGATGAGTGAGTATAGTAAAAGTCCTTTAATTGAAGTATATAGATTAATTGTATTAAAGAAGTTTGTAGACGGCTGAAGTGATAGATGATGTATAATCAGATTTTTTAGTATAAAGAATTGTGATTGAGTAATTTCTAAATTTGTATTGTTAAGGGTTTCAATAACAGATTGTAGGATTATTTCCTGTAATATATTAGTATTATGGTTTGTAATTTAGTAGAGTTCCAAGTCTGTTTGGTTGCATTTAAAGTATTTATTAGTTAATATTGTGTTTGGGTAGTACTTGTGTAAGTGTGATAGTATTGGTAATTCATTATATAGTAATTTAATTCGAAAGGTTTGGGTTTACTAAGTTTGAAATTAGTAAACTTGTTTGAGTATTTGTTGTTGTTAATGATATATAGCCATGTTGAGTTCCAATCAATTTCATAATATAAATGAGCCTATTGTTAATTGCGATTCTGTGATAACCACAATGCAAGAATATGAGTATTGCAGATTGTTTTAATAAGTTTGCATGTGAATTGTTCTATAGTAGTATTTTCCCATACTATATAGAAGTTAGAATTATATAAGTTAGCATATTTGAATTCAAGAAGTGGAAGTGTTTGATAGTTTTGTGCAAGTGCATTAGCTGTATTGTTTAGTTTATTATCACTATGAGCAATAACTTTGTAAAATAAGATTATGAGTTTGTAAGATTTGATGAGATTAAGTAGAGTATGCCAAATTGGCTAGTCGTTATAGGAGTAATAGTGTGATAGATTTATGATTATTTGGGTGAGTTTTTAGTATTTGGATATTACAGATTGTGAGTCAGTATAGATGTTAACTTTGCAATTTCGAGGAGCTATGGTAATTGCTAACAGTATTGCAAGCAGTTCTGTTTTGTATGATGAAGGCTAATATTGAACTTGTACTGCAAAAGAGTTTGTAATAGAGTTGTTTTCAACTTGTACCCATTTGATACCCATAGAGCATTAGTTAGTCATCAAGTTTTGAACAGATCTATCTATATAAAAAGTTAAATTTGTAAAATTAAAATTAGATATTGCAATATTGTTTAGGTAGTAAGATAAGTTATTAGAGTTAAATATTTCAAAGACAGAATAGTTGTAAATAAGAATATTTGAAGTAGAGGGTATATATAATAGATTTTTATTTGCAGTAGCATATATCAAGTCTACATAGTTTGCATTAAATTTAAGTATTAAGATCTAGTTGTTTGAGGTTTTTCTCCCTCAAAATTTTGTTGATAAAGTAGCTGAAATATCAAATGTGCAGTAATCTTTAATTCTATTAGAGTTTAAATTGCATCTAGGACAAGAGTTGTATATTAAAGGTGGAGTTGAATAATATTCTGTATGTAAGTAGTCAATAGCATGTATCTAATGTGTAATAGAAGTTGTATTAGATTGAGTATTGAATAAGCGGGCTTTGCTAATAATTACTAAACTATTATCATTGATTGTAATTAGTGATAGCTTATGTTGTTTTCCAAAGTAACCAGTAGTGTAGCTGAAGTAGTTGTTAGGTATAAGTGTAAGTTGTTGAGTAAGTTTTCTTGAAAAAGAATTTTCAATTAAAGTATTTTCAAAATATTTAAACCAAGTTGGTTTTTTGCCTTTAGGTAAATAGCCAATTCATAGAGATAAGTGTTCCCATTCTAGAAGAGAGCTATTATCCATAGTAGTAAGTTAGTCTAAATAGAGTATATTTTTTGTTTTGAGTTGTTTTTTAAAAGTGTTATAGGCATCATGTTGGTTAAGCAATAGTTCAAGAAAATATGCATTATGTATAATAGTGTTTGGCCATATTATACTAGAGTATGCATCTATTTGTATATTTAGATATTGAAGTAGCTGAATAATTTTAAAGTTAGTAGAATACTTGTTTTTTCCATTAATGGTGTTGGAAGATATTTGTTGTAGACCACAAATTGTTTTGTAGTTATTGAATACAAATTTTTGTAGTTGTTCCTAAGAGATTAGGATTGTTGAGTCGAAGCAGGAATTTTGAGATATAATGTTAGAGCTATATATCCTAATTATTTTTAATTCTATAGATATTATAGTTAAGCATAACACTATTTGAAATGCTTTGAGAGAGGTTTGATTTATGCTTGGCTATAGTTATATATGTAGAGAGTATTCTTTCACAAGTTGTTTTTAACAAAACAATATTATGAATTCGGTATTCAAGAGTTAGAATTATTACAGTATTTATAATATAAGCTACTTGTTTATTAGTTATTTGTATAGTTTTGAGTATATTGGTGAAGTTGTTTGATTCCTGAACAATCAAATTGGTTTGTTGAGTCTGTTAGTAGTTTGGCAAGAACTAGCATCCTAAAAATTTAAAAGGAGTGTTTTTAGGTTGTGGAGTAATTATTTGTTATATAAAGTTAATAGATATTGAGTTTTTTGAATTAGTGCTAAGGATAGATTTAAGTGAATTAACTTGTATATTAGCCATTATAAAAAATGATGAAGCTAATATAAGAATTTGTTCAAGTTCATTTTTTAATAGTGCTATCCATAATGTATCATCTATAAATGCAAGAACAGAAGTTGAAGTTTGTAGTTACTATATTAGTTTTAATTTAAGATCTGTAATCCAAAAAACCTCTAGATAATAATCTTTGTATTTTTTAGAAATTTGAGATATTAAAGGATCATAATAGATACACTATAAAAGAGGTATAATTGTTTCTTCTTAGTCAATTCCATTTCTAACTGAATATGATTGTATTAGTTCAAAGTTAGTGATAACTTTGTTAAAGTGATCAGAGAGCAGATTAAGTATAATTTGAGTAAGTTGAGGTAGAAGCTGAATTCTTTCAAGTGATTTTTGGAGTAAGCTTGTATTAACAGAGTTATAAGCTTTGTTCATATCCTAAGATCATAGCCAGAGTTCTTTGTTGTTATAATAAGAATTCTCAATAATATTGTTTAGAATATGAATTAGAGTAGAGTACTATTTCCAGGAAGAGCAATATAATTAAGTAGTGATAAAATTTGTTTAGACATTAAAGAAATACTAAGACGGTTTGTAAGTATTTTTGTATAGAGTTTTTTAATATATTCAATAAGACTTATTGCCTAGTATTATGCAAGTTGCTATCAAAGACTGGCTTTTTTAAAATTGGAAAAATATGGCTCTCTTTCCATTGTTAGGGATTAACTGAGAAGTTAAGCATCTGTTGAGTAGTATTGTAATTGTTTGTAGAAATATATTTCCAGCATGTTTAAGTATTTCGTAGCTAATACCTAATAGGCCACATGCTTAGTTATTAGAAAGATTTTGAAAAGTTTGAGTAATTTCTTCTGCTATAATGATATTAAAGATATTATCATAGTGGGAAAAGTTTATAGAAGAGATAGGATCATAACAACTTTTCTAAGTTGAATTAAAAATTTGTTGATTAATAGATCTATGTTCAGTCCATTGATCAAAATGGTTTTTAACCTGCTCCTTAATTAAGTTAGGATCAGTAATTAAATCTGTGTCTGTTTTAAAATTTTGAAATAAAATATGGTCAGTATATCTATTAAGGATACTGTTAATCATCCTTGTTAGTTGTGTTTGAAGAGCTACATATCTTTTTTCTGTTGCTTTATTGATTTGTTGTTGAATTTGTATTGAGTTTTCTGCTTCTTGAGCTTTATGTAATGTTTTCCAATATGTTTGTATATCAGTAAGCTATATTGGAATTTAGTTATTATCAGTAGAAAGGTTATTAATATTTAGTTGTTGCTGTTGATTAATTTTGTTAATTAAGTGTAAAGTATTTGTTGGAATTGAAAGGTTATTGTTAAATGCATGTTTAATTTGTTAGATAATTTGTCCTATTTGCTTTAGAGTTTGGTGAAGTTGTGTTGCTTTGTATGAGTGTGTATGATAAAAGTTTTTGAATTTAAGCTTTTTGTTAGGTATTATTTTGAGAGTAGCAGAAATAATACTTGTTTGGATTTTGTGTCAGTATGTTTAAAGAGAGTCATCAGTGTTCAGATCTAATAGAGTCTTGTTTTGATTAAGATTAGAATTTACTTGGTTTGTAAATTCTTCTAAAGTCTCTTTATTCATAGAGCTGTAAATGAAAATTCTTCTGTTTGCTTTGAATTTTCGTTTATGATTTGGTGTTTTAGCAAAAGGAAATAACTATGAAGATACAAGTATCATATGGTTAACTTTGTGTAGATGTTAATAGGTCTTCTAGGCTAAAATTTTGTAAGTATAGTATTATAGATTTATAATACTATATATAGTTAATTCTAGATCTTGATAGATTGTTATGCCATATGTAAGATTGATTGAATATGTAGTTAGCAAGATCGTAGAGATTGTTGCATGTTAGAAAGTTGATAAGTCTGAATTTTAGGTTTGTTGAGTTTGTTTTAGTAATATTTATATTAAAGTCACCAAGTATAATTGGAAGAAGCTATTGATTCAGTGCTTGCTATATCCATTGGCTAACTTTGAGTTATATAGAGTTTCTATATAAGATATTAGTAGAGGAAAGATATACAGAAATTATTCTAAATTTAAAGTCATGTTTAAAAAAGAGGTCAATAGTGACTACACCTCCTTCATATTTAAGAATTTTGTGAATATATGGTACTAGATTATTTGAAAGCATAATTCCAGTTCCTTTCATAGAAGAAGCAGAGTTTAACAGATGATATGTAAAGTATTGAGTATTAAAGAATTTTGATTTGGAATTAGTGAGCTTAATTTCTGTTAAACTAATAATATTGTAGTTGTGTGAGAGGCAGAAGTCTTCCCACAGTTGCTTTTTCAGAGAGTTGTTATATTTTCTAACATTGTGTATTACAATGTTAAGTGAAAGCAAATTTTCAGTATTATTAGTATTAGTATTAGAAGCTGTATGTAAGTTAGAGTTAGTAATATTAGTTCAAATAGATAGATAATTATAGTTAAAGAATTGAGTTGGTTTAAGAATTTGATGATTTTTAAGTATAGGTTCATTTAAATTTAGGTAAATATGAGTTTCAGTAAGCATTAGGTTAATAGAAATAAGAATTAATTATGAAAATGAATGGTTAGATAAGTGGATAAGAAAAGAACCTAATATTTCATTTTTTGTAAGCAATAGTAAATTGTGTTGTGATAAGAAAAGATTGTAGCATAAGTTGGTTTTGTTATGAATTAGAGTTCTATTAAAATATTGTGTATATTTGTATTTAATAAATTATATACATTAAATAGTTTGGATGATATTGGTAAATGCATATTGAAGTTTGAATCTCCTAAAGCACTCACCATATTTCTAGCTCTTACAAATTTAGAGGATACCAGAGTCTGCTCTATACATTGAGTCTAACTGTCATAAACTTGGTCCTTCATGTAAATAGGCTTTACTGTCTGCCTACTTATATTATTCTCCTTACTAACTATAATTGATATATCTTTTAGTAAGGTGGTAGCTGCATTTATGTATTTAGAAGTTTCATTCATTAAAAAGAATTTTCTAAGAAGAAGAGCGAGTCTTCTAGCAAAACAGATTCTGTAAATTCTTTATTGAATTTTTTAAAGAGAAAGTTTTTAGCTTCAGAGAGAGCTTGTTCTTTGTAATGTTTGATAATTTGTGATAGAGATGATTGTTGATCCTTAATAATATCAAAGTAAGTAATAATGTGAGCAAGGAAATGTGTATCAATTAAATTGCTATAATATACTCTATTGCTTTCTCTTCTATAAGACTAGCAATATTGTGATTCTTAGCAGCAATACAATGATAAGTATTCAAGTATTAGTAGAAGTAATAGCTTTAGCATTTTTAGTTTTTTGGAACTTTATTTTGTTTGCAGATATAGAGCTCGAGAATAGTTGAGAAAAGTTTAGTGAATAGTAGTTGATAAGTTGTTAGTGTAGAGTTTGTAGCTCATTATTAGAAATCTCTAATTTGGATATTGTAAAGAATTCTGTAATTGAATTTCATATAATATCAAAGATTAGTAAGTTGTTATTGCAAAAAATCCAATATTGGTGTTCATCAGTTGAGTTGCAGTTAAAGCATTGATTGGTTAAAAATATATTAGAGTAGATTAGTTGAAGTCGAGAAATTGTAATAAGATCATTAATCATATTTTTAACATAAAAGATTTGGCTTTATTGAGAGAAAAATTTGTGTAGCTTGAGGAAAGAGGTATATTGTTTTAAGAAAAAGCCAAGTTGATAGCCAATTAATTTGTACAGAGTATTGTGTTCAAGTTGATATTTGTTTTTGAGAGGTCTATGCAGTGATATTATAAGCATTTTGTATGTTTTTAATAAATTGTCATGTTTGTTGTTTAATAGGGTAATCATCCTACTGAAGTGTATGTAATCTAATGTAGGAGTTTAGATGATTAAATATGAGGTATGGTAGTGTTGAATGGTAGTTTGCAAGTTGGTCAGCCTTGTTATTGAGTTCATCATCATAATATGCCTAGACTTTATACAGATTAATAGATAGGTTATAAGTTTTAATAAATTTGAATAGTGTTTGCCAAATTAGCCAGTAGTAGAAGGAAAAGATATAGTCAAAATAAGCAGGCTAAATATTTGGCATATAAATTAGCTACTTAACTACAGAAAAGAACATATGATAACCTGAAGACAATTCAAAGTATTAAGAAAAAAATATATAGAAAAAAAAGCAAAGTAGTTTGCTGTATTTGAAAAGGAAGTAATTGAGGACATGCATATAAGAAGAATTAAAGAGAAGTTCAGAGAAGAAGAAGGCCTTCAAATTAAGCAAGAAAAAGAATAAGTATCCAAAGACAAGAGAAAGAGAGAGTGAATTTTGTTCAAGACATATGCAGAGAAAAAAATGAAATAGAATGCGTTATAAGTAAAAGTAGAAAAAGTACAGAAGTAGAAGTATAGGAAGAAGATAAAGAAAATAGAGTCTAACAAACAGAAGAATATGAAGAGAAGTTTAAAATAATGAAGAAAGAAAATATTAGAAGATATATAATATTGAAAGAAGTATAAGATATTTCAAATCTGATTAGAAAAAAGAAAAATGATCGATAAATAGTAGTAAACAAAGAGAACTTTATAGAAACTTTAGTTTTTGCAAAATATATTTAAAATATAATAACAATATAATCATAAGTTCTGTTAAGTCAATAATATC
>CAJVPM010001160.1:0-13020 GCA_910592325.1 Scutellospora calospora | reverse complement strand
ATTAGTAACAATTTTTATTTTTTCCTGCTGCTAGATATTAATATCTTTTAATTTAGCTTTAGTTAGATTAGGAGGAATCTAGTTTTAGCAGTCTAATATCGTAGTTCTGGTTCTAATAACCATTGCAACAGGTCATACTTGGGTACTCTTAGAAGTAGCTAGATAATGTCAAGCTTTGGAAATTAGGTAGAATTTTTCTGTAAAGTTCAATATGTAACTAGTAGAATAACTACATGTTAACAATCTAATAAAGTTTTATAACAAGACTATCAAAGGAAAAAAAAATATATATATATATAAAAACGAGCTTCTCTACAAACTGCAACTTAAACAAGATTAAAAAGATATACGATAGAGTTTCTGCTACACTAATACTCTTTAGAGACTTGTTGCTAACTAGTTTAGCAACAAAGCAAAAGAATACAAAACTATTACGTTTTAGTAATATAACAAGTAGTATAGCAAACATATTATAAAGAAACATATAGAATAATAAAAAAAGAAGAAAAAACTCTACTACTTCTACTTCTAGCAATAGCAGTCTTCAAAATGAAATGCAAACTGAAGATGATATATTAATACAACAAAGTAGTGATACTTTCCTCTCTGAAAATTTTAGCAATTCTGTATTACCTGAGAATTACAACACAACAAACACAAATTAGGATCGACTACAGCAAACATTAACTAGAAAAGGAAAAGAGATCTTTACTAATTTTCTTATACTAGATACTGAAACAACAGACTTAGCTAACAAGAAACAGGTAATCTAATTAACTAAAACAGAGAATGAACTTGTTCTAGTGAAGCAAAATAATCACATGTCAGAAGCAAGCTTAGATAATACAATAGAAGATAACAAAAGTATACATCCTCTTTATAGTCAGATTACATTATGAGGTCTAGACAGACAAATATCTACTCAAAATAGAACTAATTATAGAAGTATCTAGACACAGCAGTTTAAGGAAAGTTTATATAATATCAGAAAAAAGAAACTCAATAGATACAATGCACAAATCTAGAATTTGAACAGAATTATTAGTTCCTTTACAACAACAAAGACTATGAAAAAGCTAGTTAAATACAAACTAGATACACTTTCAACTTTGTTTAATATTCTATATGCTATTAAAAAGAAATTTGAATACAGTGATATAGCTTTCTTTTACTTTTTTACAAAGGTAGTAGCTTCACATCTAGCATACTAGCTTGAGTTTGAATCTTTAATGCATAATGCTCTAGAGTCATACAAAAAATTACATAGTATCTATATTACAAACAAGAAAAACAGAGATCAGATATTCATAAAATTACATACAAAACAATCACTAGATACTTTTCTAAACTTGAATATGAGAAAATTAATGCATATGAGATAACTCAACATATCTTCTACTTAATTAATTTTGCAAAGATACAAACAGAGCTAAAATTTGAAGACGTATTAAATATAGTTAAGGCTGAGAAAGATCACCTTCTCATACCATTATCTGATATTCCAAATCTTATAGATAATAATATTCAAGAAACAATTCTATTCATACTTCTAAATAAAGATAAATGACAAGCAGGAGTAATAGCAAAAGTACTAAAACTTGCTTATATATTTATACATATTCTAGAATCATATTTCAATGATAAGCAGTTACCACTTCTGGAGTTACTATTATTACTGACTGAATCTCTAAGAGATCTATTTCCAATTACTACTTTCGCAAAATTAAAATCAATTGCAAAATATACGGAGAAAATATAGTTAATATATATTGTATATTGCCTTTTAGATATATACTTTGACTTACTAGCTCCAAAACTACAACGTTTTTATACACCACAGAAGCTCACACTTTGCCTCAGAGAGATATTCCTTTTTCTTCCAAAAAATGCAGAAGATTTCAAAGAATATGTATATCTTCTAAAAGAGAGCTACATTTTTACAAGATTACCTAATAATTATATTATACAGAGACGTTGTCTACTAAATGATCTAAACAAACTATACCTCAAAAACAAATATGTTTTTCTAATTGAAGATAAGGCTACTATACGTGCTTTCATAAATGAAATACTATTAATCTACTAAGTATCTGCATTATTCCCAGATAGCTATATAATAGTAAATCCAACAGATCTACCAGAGCTTCCAGAAGAATATACATAGGTTGACAAAGTTAACTTAACAATTCTATTCACTACAGCTAAACAACTCAATATTGTAGTTAAGGACCATAGAAAATACTATTATTTCAAAAGAATTTCTAAAAGCTGGATCCAAATTTAAAATCTCAACAGTACTGTAGATAGACTTTATAGAATACCTAATATACTAGAATAGCTCTCAATAATCACAAAACAAATTAATTTACTTTCATATCTCAACTTCCCAATTAAAAAGTATGAAAAAGTATTATAAGTTACAAAACTACTCTGAGCATACTTTACAATTCAAACATTCCCTTCATTTGTTTTTAATCTATCTGATCTACTAGAATCTAGTTAGGAGATCTTTAATAACAATAACTTATAACAAACTCAAACTAACATAGATATAGATATTAGTTCAAAGAATACTAAAAATAATTAGAGAACAATTCTTAGAAAAAATCAACTTTGCAACATATAACATACAAAGGCTAAACAACAGACTTAAACTACATAACTAGCTAATATATTGTGAAGAAAAACAATTGCATATTATTTTAATAACTAAAACTAAACTTAAAAACAGAGAGCACATCAACTCTAACTAATCCTATATACAAAATTTTCTTCTCTAATTTTATACCCAAAAATAATATATAGCATAAAGCCTTCTTAAGAACTGTATTCACAATCCATAACTCGATCAGCTTATATATTAATAATACTAGAAATTACCCTAGAACAGCAATTTTTGTTGACTTCTAGTTTCTTTGAAAAAACAAAATTAGATTCATTTCAATATATATTCCAATAAACTATTCTGAGTTAGTACTCAGCACACAAAAGTAATCAACTTATGGATAACTGAAACAAAACAAGAAACTAGTAATGCATAATTATAGAAGATTTTAATGCTAATTATCTTCTTAAAAACAAATATAAAGTTTTATTTATATATTTAGAAACTCTAAGCCTAAACAGCCTACTACAATTTCATAACATAACAGCTCTTACTTGGCAATGTGATTATCTATCAAGCCAAATTGATGATATCTGAACTATATCAGAACTTATCCTAGACATAGACATACCAGAACTAGTTGATCTATGCAATATCACAGACAGTGATCATCACATAATATTATCTACCTGCTATACAAACTTTACACATAAACAGAGATGACAAAAAAATATAGACATAAATTTTATAATTATAGCAAGATGACAAAAGAGCAATGAGAAGAACTCAGAACATTTGTTAGTAATGAGATACTAGAAAAACTTAGTACTGAGCTTATAAACAACTCTATAGTATTAGACAAAACATAGGAATTATAAAATAGTATAGTAAAGCAAGCAGCAAATAAATATATTCTGTTATTATATAGCTCAAACCAACAATTCTACACACTCTCACTAAAAGCAACTCTGCTCCATCTGGTACTATTATATATAAAAAAAGTACTATGAGCATAGCAAATAGTAAAAGCACCAATATCCACTATATGTACTATATAACAAATCAACAAATATATAACAAGAGCTAATAAATTAATAGAGTAAGAGATTTTATGCCTAACTAAGAACAACTTATCAATTCCTAACTCATTACTTAAATTAATTCTGTATAAAAAAAAGGATGAATTATAGAAAGTACAAAATCTTGAATTAAATTCAAACAAACAAAAAAAATAAATTTCTTTATTAATAAAAGATATGACAATTTCTAAAGTAATACTTTGAAAATACTAGATAGTATTCTCAAAAGAAAAAAAGAGAAAGTAGACTTCCAGAGAATTATCATAGCAGAGAAAATAATTATAAAACCAAGTGACATAAAAGAATATATAAGCAAATACTTTGAAAATTAGACAAAATATAATTCATCTAATAGCAACCTTTGGCACTCATAAGAGAAATATTATAAACCAATAGAGAGCCTACTACCTTCTACTTATAGTAATCTCATAACAAAAATTACAATTAATGAACTTCAAGATATAATCAAAGTATCACCACATAATAAGGCCTTTGGGCCTTCACAAATATCAAATAAAATACTTCAACAACTTCCAGAAATTGCAATATCATCTCTGCTAAATATTATGAATGCCTGTTTACAACTAGAAAGTATACCTAAAGCATGGTTAAACTCAAACATTTAACCAGTTCCAAAGTATTTATAATACAACAATAATTTGAGTTATACTAGATCTATAATACTAATTGAACATACTCATAAACTTTTTACTAAAATTTTAATAGTTTGCCTTATTACTAAACTAGCACAGCATGAAATCCTCTCATCATATAACTCTGCAACACTACTATACCAATCGACTTATAATAATATCAATACATTAAACTACATATTTGAGGATATATTCAGAAATGATAAAGAATTGTAGATAGTGCTACAGGACATGTCAAAGGCCTATGATATAGTTCATATACCAACTCTCACAAAAGCAATAAAGCATATATGTCTACCAGAAAAGTTTATCTCAATTATAACCTCTCTTTTTACTAATTACACAAATCAAGTAATTACAGACTATGAGCTAACAAACAAATATAATATTAGAGATAGAATTGATCAAGAGGAAACTATCTTATCTATCTTTTAGAGAATATTCTATAACCTTTTAATAAGCCGAGTAAACACAGAACACAGAAGATATAAGATAACAACAAAGCATGCAAAGGAATCTCTGAACAAAAATATACCTGTAATAGCATATATAGATCATTCAGTATGGATAGCATATAATAAGAAAGACTTTCTATATATATTAGATACAGCAAACTCTTTCTATACTTTACATAATATCCAAGTTAATTCACTAAAATCAGTTTTCTATACAAATATAAAGAATAAAAATCAAGCTATTGCTTTTTATAAAAAATTAGTCCCACAAAGCCAAGTAGACATAGTATTTAAATATTTGAGAACTTGGTTTACAGATAATCCTATATACAAACTAGAACAAGAACTAATCCTACAAGAAGCAAGACAATATCTTCAAAAACTGAAATAAGAAAAAATTACAGAAAAATAAGTAATTTATATTATCAATAGTATGCTAATTCTGTGTTTACTTTATTAACTTAATTCATACTACCTAACAGATAACCAACTTGCTACATTAATGAAATCATATACAGAATTAGTTAGAAATAAAGCATCAATAATATGCTTAATTCCAAACACATTTCTAATACATCCTAATATTTATATGCTTAAATTAATAGAACAGCAACAACAACTGCATCTGTATACAAATTTAACTAAAGAAATTAATTTAATCAATTTTTATAAATTAATACTAAAAAGTAGACTACAACAACTACAGAATGCTGTAGCAACAAATTTATCAATACTTGAATATTCTCCTATATTCTCTACTAAGCAATATTGATCATATACAGTATGAGCAATATATACACTATACTCATTTTAGCTACAATTAATAAGACCTACTAATCTATAGCTAATTCTACTAAAAACACCTAGTACCTCAATAAATACAATACTAGGAACTCAGCAGAATATATATTATTTGAAAACTAAATTAACTAAGTATAATATCTTTGATATTGAGTAAATCTTAAACTACAACAATACAGATACTCTCAATTGAAGACAAATACATAATAATTGTAATAAAATACTAAGAGAATGAGAACTTAAATAGTTTAATAAGGTTATAAACTTAACTACTTCCTTTATGAACTCTTTACTGAGATTCATTACCCCAAATTTATACACACTAACAAAATAGTACTCACAATGTAAAAAATGAAAAATTACACCAGAGCTTAAGTATGGAAAAATATCAAGTTATAATAGTATAAAGGCAATATTAGTATACTACATAATTACAGCAAATGTCAAACTGATCTCATGCAAAATATGCTCATTTAAGAACCTAGTACTAGAAATGAAAAAATATTCATGAGTTATACCTAAAGAATACCTATACAAGATACAAGTAGATAACAACCTATCTATATATGCTAATATATAAGACCTAGCTAGTGTACTTATATAACAAACAAATCCTGCTAATACATATAATCTCTCAGCTATGACAAACTATACAGAAGCAATAATACCATACAATATATTGCTAGCTTTTTTAGATATCAATTTAAAATATTGAACAGAACTTAATGAGCTCAATAAGGATAAAATAAATATGATAATATATCTAACAGTTCCAACTCAACAAAATGAAAATCAGCTATATATGTTAGTTATAATTAATATAGATACGCATCCAACAGTATGGCATCTTACAAATAGAAACTAGCTATTACAAGTATATGCAGTTCTCACAATACTAATATATATCCTAATAATATATAATAAGCTAAATACATTAGAACTTATTACCAATTTAGCTACAATATTAAACATACTCAAATACATATAATTTCATAGATATAAGCTACCTAGAATCTACAAACTTAATTTTAGCTTATATCTAATTATACTAAATACTCTTCTTAACAAAATACAAGTATCATTTAATATTAATAAGGAGCTAATCTTATTATAACTACTAAATTATTACCTTTGTGCAGACTACCTTCTACAAAATTATGCTCGTAACATATATACAATATGTCTCAGTAGTCATAATACTATAACAACAATTAGAAAACAGTATAAACAAATTATAGAAACTACTAACAGTATTCAGTGACATAACTAAAATCAAAATATACAATAGAAGAAAATAGTATCAGTAAATTAGAAACTTATATTACAATATCTTATGATTGATAATTCACCTACAACACTCTACACAAATCCTAGAAACTCAAAAATAAAAAATTTTAAGATAAAGATCCTAGCAAATGAGCTTTCTAATCATCTTAAACTACATTACAAAAATCTGAAAAAATATAACTATATATGTCTGAGATATGGAATAGAATTGAAACAATAGTTTATCTACTTACTTGTAGATACAACTTCTGTATCTTAGAACAAATCATTACAAAGACATTGAACTACATTGCAGATACAAAAGAATTAATAATAAATAATCAAAAGAGCTTTATTAACAAATTTATATATATACATATAACAAAAGGTCTTTTACTAGACTATATCATCTAAGAAACACTTATACTAACTAACAATATCTTGACATAACTTAAATAGATACCAAAACTCTATCATGATATTCTTACAAAAATAAGTCAGACATATATACATTCTGAACTACTAGAATATGATACTCTAGAACCACAACTAATAATAAGAAATACAAATAATTATTAAGCAGAGGTATTATGTTGAATAAATAATCATGTAGAAAAAAATACACTATCTCTATATATAATCTACAAAGACTAGAGATCTAATAGCTATACTAGCAAAGCATAGACTGAGAGTAAATTAGTTCTTACTTCTATCTCTCTTAGAATAGTTAATAAACATATGTAAAATAGAAATTTTTTAATTATCAATAAAGAGCTAGAGGAAAGACCTTACTTTAAAAAAAAAAAAAAAAAAAAAAAAAAAAATTCAAATTTTGTTTAAATAAGTATAAGAAATATATTATAAGAAATAGAATAAAATTTATTTTTTTGAATTTTGAATTAATAAATAAACAAATAAAGATAGTTTTATATTATCTAATGTTTATTAGATATAAAGTAGAGCGTACTTAATCTGTAGATCTTTTGTACTAAATTTTTCCAAAAATTTTTTACAATAAAACCAAATTTCTTCAAAACTTTATAAGTAAACCAAGCAAGTGCTCTTAAGTAAACTTGCTCTACACATATTTTTACATCTAAACAGCTCAGTTTTATAACTCTTGCTTTCTTCTAAGCAAGTTATCTTCAAAAAACTAAAGGTAGTGAAATTCTAAAATATCTTTAAAACTAGCTTCTAAACCTCTTTTGTGCTCTTAAGTAAAGTTGTTGGCTAGCCTCTTCCAGTCATAAAAGCTTTAAACTATCTTTTTAGCACAAAATCTAAGCTTTCTAGTATCTTAAATAGCTTAAAAACGCCTATAAATTTTTTTTTAACCCCCAAAAATTCTTACTTTTTTGATAATCAATTCTTCTTCTAATTTTAGCCAAAATTGTAACTGTAACATAAATTACAGACTACTAAATTTGGACCTTATCAAATTTGTACAAAATTTATCTTGTATACAAGATTTGTAATTCAAATTACAAATCCAGCAAAGATCTAAAAACAAACAAATTATTTATAATTTCTAAAAATACTTATATTTATTTTTAAAATTACTATTTTTAATTTTAGTATATGAAGCACAAAGCCTTACTATTTATAGTAAAGTTATACATATTATATTATATACTACATTAGCCATACTAGCTGTACTAGCTATACTTGTTATACTAGTTACAAGTATAGTACTATTTGAGTAATATTACACAAAACAAATTTAGGCTTATCTCGAAGCTCTCTTCAATATCTTCAACTTTAGAATATTTAAAACATATCTTCTCTTATTCTAAAGAGCTAGATTTCTATAATATTGATTACTATTACTCTAGATACAAAGACTGTCATGGTATCAGAATGATAGAACTTAGCTCTGACAAATTGCGTATCTTATCAGCTAATATTGATCCAAAAACATATAATGCCAGTTTAACTAAAAAGCATTATTACTTTAAAGTTCCTGCTCAACCTTAACTTGCTACTTGCCTTTGTGGCAAGTACCATACAAATTTTATCTCCCAATATTACAAAATCTCCCCTCAAACAATTTTAAAAATAGCTGTAATGGAAATATTTCCAATTATTTCTGCTAAACGTTTTAACATAATTATTGATGAATTTCTAACTTTACCTATCTCAAAACAACAACAACAACAACCAACTGCAAACTCCAAAATTCTTTTTCAAAATTTTAATACTAATTCAACCTCTACTGAAATTACTCCTCACTCTTAACATTACCATATTTGCTTTGCTGCAAACAAAAATTAATTCTATGTATCTATATCATTAATACTAAATATACACCTAATTATACACAATATATAATCTTCAAAAATTACTTATTATATTATAACTGTATTTCTAAGCTCTAGGATATTAAACTCATAATTAAACCCCAAACTTCTCCTCTTATACTAAAACAAAAATTTGTATTTATAGCTATGAAAATAGCTAAAATGATTTCTAAACAAAAAATTACTCTTTTAAAACTATCTTTTCAAAACTCTCTACATCAAAACCAACTCCTAACTAACCAAAAGACAACACTTCTGAAACTACAATTGAGGACAAAAATGATAAACAACAACCTAGTAAAATAGAAACTGATAAAACTATTAATAAAAACCTACTAAATTACTTCTAATATTCGATTAGATTAAAAATTATTCAATTACTAAAACTATAGAAGCAAATACTAAACTTCAAACTACACTCTCACATAGCTTATTTAATTTTCTTAAAAATTACCTACATGATTTTTATTCAGAAAAAGAAACCAAAGCTACTACTCTAACTCAAAAGGCTTTTAATTTAACTTTTAAGCAAATTATTAGAGTAATAGCTAGTTCTCATCTAAAATTTTTCACAGACTTTATTTTTAAAAGCAATTCTAATATTAATCCTAATACAACTATCCCATTTAACATACTTGAAAATATCCTTAAAAAGCTTATTCTTAAATTTACAACTATTCTATTCACCAAACTTAATTATAACTCTATTTTTGCTTTAAACCTAACAATTCTTCCTTATAAAACTAAAAACTGAATGCAATTTTGTATTAATTTAGCTCATATTCACCTCTACTTATCTGATAATTATTATGCAATTAACTACAAAAAATTTGCTGACAATTTTAATTTTATCTCTAAATATTTTACTATTTATTCCTCTACAGTAACTACAGATAAAGAAGAAAAATACTTAACTATCAAATCTGATAAAAAGTTCAATATTCAACTTCTTTTCAATATATTTAAATTTACCTTCTTGGAAGTCTATAATATTCTATCTCTCAAAAATTCACTTGAACACTTTAACAAATAGTTCAAAAACTTCTTCTTAATATATAATCGCCAATTTGCTAAACCTTTAAATCAGCAAAAAGTCTATGATACTCTAAAGGATAGGATCTAATAGCAATTTATTATCTAACTTAAAAAATTGCTTCCAACTGAAACTATTATCCAAGAACCTAATAACTATTCTGAAAGGCGAATTAAAATATATTCATCTTGCAAATTTCTATATACTCAATTGTAATTCAAAAGAATGTCCTCATATCAAAGAAGACAAGCATAACTTTTCTGCTTTGTTTAAACTAATCCTCAAACAATCTTACACCACATATTCAAAAAAAGATAGTAAAATCTGAAAACTCCTCACAATTGACTATTCAATTTTTGAAATCTATGAAGAACATGAAGCTAATTTCTCAAAACCAATTCCTTTAAAATTAATTGATGAATTAGCTGATCAAGCTGAAGAGTTTATCTGCAAACAAAACAAAACAACTAAATATCCAAAATAATGAAGCTATTACTTCTATTAATATCTAAATATTTATCACTATATAGCTGCAGAAAATTATAATATACATGACTTTACAAAAGAAAAAGCTATCGAATATATAACTACAAAAATAATTGATACTCATTTTTTAGCAAAAATAATAACTTACTTTAATATGATTAAGGAGGAACAATTAACACTACAACAAATTATTAAACATTTCAAAGAGAAAGCTCTCCCTGAAGCTGAAAACTTCCTCTTCAATAAATTCAATATAAACTTTACAGAACCTTCTTTGCTTGAAGATTTTCTCTTCTTCTTAGAAGATTCTTTTCAACAATAAAGTCTCCTAAATCTATAAATACAGCTACTACCTTACTAAAAGATATACTTATTTTAGTTAGTAAGAAGAATAATGTAAGTAGATGAGCAGTAAAACCTATTTACATGAAGGACTAAGTTTATGATAGTCAGACTCAATATACAAAGCAGACTCTGGTATCTTCTGTATTTATAAGAGCCAGAAATACAGTGAGTGACTTAGAAGATTCTAATTTAAATATGCATTTACCAATATCATCCAAATCATTAAATGCATACAAGGATACAAATACAAATACTTCTACTGATCCTAACAAAATACTCTTTTCAAACAATCTTTACACCTATTATAATTTATTCCTAATACAACATAATCTATGACTTCTTAAAGAAAATGTGTCTTTAGACTCTTTTCTAATATATTTATCTAATTATTCTTTCTCTTAACTATTCTGTATTTCTATAAATTATATATTAACAGAAACTCATATTTATCTCAATTTACATGAAACTAAATTAACTAATCATATAATTCTTAATCCTTTTCAATTCTCTAACTACTATTATCTTCCAATCTGAACTAATGCAACTACTAACAATACTATTGAAAATATTTATTTAAACTTAAATATTGCTTCAATTAATATTAATGAACTATCATCTCTTCACAAACAACTCTCATTATTAGATATAATCAATTAAAATAACTATAATATATTTGGAATTTCAGAAATACATTTATCAACAAAAGAAGGCAAATTTCTTAACAAAGAAATACTATACTATACTAGCTTTTAGAGCTCCTATACTAACTCTCGACAAGCAGGTATTGAAATCTTTATACACTAATCTATATCCAAATATATTGCTCGAACATATAATTTTAATAGTCATATTATTGGTATAGATTTTTACTTTAAAAATAATTCTATTCGACTTCTTCAAATTTACTTACCAATAGCTAAGAAAAAACAACTTCAAAAAGAAATCTAAAAAAAAATAATTAAATTATATTTAAACACAATATACAAAATTATTGTTATGGGTAATCTTAATAGCATACCAAACCCTTGCCTGAATAGACTTTCTTCTAAAAAATCTTCAATTCCAGAATTACAGCTTATCAAGTTACTAATAAGCCAACAATTCAAAGATACTTTTCGCAAGGTCTGGTGATCTTAGTGTAGTGGTTAGGTTGCCGAACTACTATGCAAGAAGTCTAGAGTTCAAATCCCACTGTATACAGAATTGAATAATTACCTAGACATCTGTATCCAACTTACGGTAAACTCTGCTCATTTCTGAAGTTGTAACCCTGTAAATCATGTTGCATTAATACCAATTGGGTATTGGAAGTGTAATGAGGTGTTTAGCAAGGCATAACATTACATGAATAAATCTTAATAGGATCTACAGGCAGGGGACCTGCATAGTAGAAATCCTAAGTTAGGTGAAGTAGTATGGATTTTAACAGTCATACTAGTTAACGTCTGATCTGAGAAAGGAAATTTGTGATAAAAGATTAGTGAAATAGATACGAGTAAGTCCTGAGTACAGAAGAATTAACAAAACAGGTGCGAGTAAGTCTATTATATGAGGTCGTATGACAACACCAACTTGGCTTAGTGGCTTACTAGATTTGGAAGGATCTGTCTTATGTGATATCTAGTAGCAAAGCAGGCAACACCAAGCAAAAGATTTAGGAGGATCTACTTCATGTGATATCTGGAGACACAGATGACTAACTTGGTAGAAGACTACAGTAGGAACCGGGTTTGTATGAACATTGAACAAGGGTATATGCAAGCTAGATTGGGATATAGCATAGCATAGTTAAGTACTACAGCACTCATTGATTTGGAAGTTAGTAAAGGTGTACTTGAGATGGGCCTAGGCTTCAAATCATAAAGTTTGTGGACATATGTTAGCTTGGGTGTCTTCCTGGAGAAGTAGCACAAGGTTAGGCTGAATTGGTATAAATAGATAGAAATGGGTAAGTCATAGGGCCAGAGGGTTTAAATAGGGAATCTTCAAATAGATTTCAG
>CAJVPM010001159.1:0-13020 GCA_910592325.1 Scutellospora calospora | reverse complement strand
AATTTATAAAAAGTTTTTTTTAAAAAAAACTTTTTTTTTTTTTAATTAATTTTTTTTTTTTTTTTTTTTTTTTTTTTTTTTTTTTTTTTTTTTTTTTTAATGGTGTTAGCTAAAGTAAAACATTTTGAATCATGGTCCAGCATATTTTTCATAGGATGGCTTTTACATTATATACCATTTTTTTTAACTTCTGGATCACCACATTTGCAGAATTATTTTCCTTCATTATATTTTGCAATTCTTTTAATCGGTATAGGATTTGATTTCCTCACCGATCGACTTACAACCACGAATCGAATAATTATTGCCACAATAATTTTGATCACAAGTATATACGTATTTACATTATTTTCACCTATAACTTATGGTAATTCATGGACAAGAGCTGAATGTAATAAAGTAAAATGGTTAAGTTCTTGGGATTATTGTGATTTATATGATAAGAAGAATGATTTAGTTAATGATATTGTAGAGGATGAAATCATAGAAGTGGATTACGAGAATTCTCCAGGTTCTTATCACACAAAAATTCCAGCTTTTTTAACTCAAGTAGTTGAAGTAGCTTACACGACACAAGGAATGGAGTGGTGGTAAAAATTCAGAGGTGGACAGATTATAAGGAACTTTATTTTCAAACCAGAAATGAGTTAAACTCATTAGAGCTCACGTTTAAAAAGTGATATGGTACATTTAAGGAAGCGCTAGAGATAAAGCGAAAGAATAATATTTGTAATAATAACTTTGGTATATGATAATTGGATTTTGTATAATCTTTCTAAATATTCTATATGAATCAAAATGGTTTAAATTGTTAGATCTTAAATTATCATATTTCAACTTTTGGTAGGACAGGTTAGACACAAAAATAATTGATATAAATAGAATACAATATTGAATATAATATTAGATAGTTAATAATTATAAACTTTTAATAAATTAATTTCAAAATATGCTGTCAAATTGTATTTAGAACGTTCTCAAACGTCTCCATTTAAGTCGAAAAAACCTGGTGCTTGCGATCAGCAATTTTTTTTTTTCATAGAGCTGCACTCTGTATTTCGCACAATAAATTTTCAGCATATCGTTACAAGGAATCGTCAATAAACACTTCAATTAATTGCAATAATTGAGCAACATCCCAATGTTGCTGTTTGAGAACGCCCTTAATTAATTAAATTAATAAATAAAATAAAAATGAAGTATAGCAGTTAACTTATTGAAGTCTGCACAAAAGTAACTCAGGTCTGTCTGCCTCAAGTTAAACCTCCGAACAAATTTTTGGTCCTCCGATCTATAATAACATATGTCTAACACATTTTATCACGTTACGGTAGGGCCTTATTAAGTAGTTGCACGTTGTAAGAAGGCTAATTTGACCCTCCGGAAATACTGCGCTTCGACGTAGTACGATGTCCTATTTTTAAGTATAGTGTGAATATGGGAAAACTGCGACTCGGTCGCTCAACAATACCAAAAACTCGCGTAACCAAAGGTAAGTAACCTTTCGAAAGAGATGTGTTAGATCAGGCTGAGGGACTATTAAGGCTCAGGTTACTTGGGTCACAAAGTTGGTGTCAAGCGTCCGGAAGGTTTGTGCTCACGTGAACAACAGGTTAAACGAACAACAAAGTATTATTTAGAACTTAAGGAGTGTGTTAGCAAGACAGTGCTAATGTAATATTATGAGTGGCAATTATTCAATAAAATTAGGACTTTATTAATTAGTGAAGCAAGCTAGACTTAATTTTCTCGGGGCAATTAGGCCCTTTATTTATAATAACTTTTAATTACGACTTCTTTTTCTAAATAAATTTCGCTTTTACATTTTATTTATTTTATTAAATTTTTCTAATTTATTAATTCAAACTATTTTAATCACTAAACCCCCCTTTTTCCATTAAATTCCCCTTTCGCGATATATTTAAAAAATGAGATTAATTCAATTAATTGAATTAATTGCCGGGATGTCTATATTTGGCAACCGATCTGCATATCCGCGGCAAACGTGATCAATCCGCAGCTTATCCGGATCACGTTATTTGGACCTCACAGTATTGTCTAAAATCTGTAAAATTCTGAAAATTATCTAATTTCCGGTGATTTTCGCATGACATCATGATCTGCAAGGTCACACCTTTTTGCAAAGCGCAATAAAACGATTACACAAAAATGAGAATCGATTCTAATTCGATTAACGATTAAATCGATTATCGGAGAATCGATTCTCATCCCTACATATAATGATAACGATAATAAAAATAAATTTCAGATACCGTAGGTTTTATTATGTTTTTTTTCTTTATCTATTTTTATTTTTATTTTGGTGTCAATATAATATTTAGGCCTTCCATTATATGACATTGACCAGATTTTTAAGAGTAATAACCCTAAAATAATAAAATTGTTTTCCCTTTATATACAGTATGTCATGCCTCAGATTAATACTTGTGACATATTAAAAACTGAATTAGGGATAGGGATTTGCTATTATTATTATTGCAGATCATTTAATGCTGGCTTAATGGTTTTAATCTCAGCAAGTATTTATCTGAGGCACAATCATCAAGCGTGTAGTACAGTGGATCAGGATCAAAAATGTGGCTTAGGCCAATGGAAATGTACATTGAAATTTTTTTTAGAGCCTATCATAGTCCATTGCCAACCCTGCGTAGGATGTAGAAAATTATAGCGATTTATACAAAAAGTTTATATTTTTAAAAATTTACCCTTTAAGAATCGCAGTAGCATAGGAAAAAGGTATTTATCTAAGCCATCTTTATTTTTATTAATTTATTTCTATTTCTTACGGACTGTTTATTATAATTTATTTTACGCTTAATATTTGTTGAACAAATTTGAAGTACCATAAGAATTCTTTGACAGAAATTGAAATTCATTTTTTAATTTATTTTTTTAACTTCATGACAAGGATTAAAATTCATTTTAAATTGCTTGCAGTATTACATGCTCAAAAATTAGTATTAAGCAAATTAATGTTGTTATGGTCGTTTAGATTAACAGTAGTAGGTTATCATTGTTATTTCGCCATATATGACATCAATTAATTAATAATTTATCGTTGATCCAAAAACTCCCTTTATATTGCTTCTTAATTTAATGTAATTGTGCAAATAAAATTCAAGCAGTTCAGTATGTCGTTAACAAAGTATAGTAATATGAAATACTGTATAAAGATTCTTATATAAGATGGTATGTAAATATTATCCCACATATGATCAATTTGTCTTAATACAGTACGTAAGAAGTATATCACATGATTTACCCCTGTAAGTAGTGATGGCAAATCGCAAATATCCCGCGCAGTATGCGGCTTACGCGCGTGATGCACGGGATAGAGATTACTTAAAATTTTGTTAATACGAGCTAGCTGGCCTGAATTAGGGAACATATTAAAAATCACGCGCATTCTTTCTAGAACATGCTATCTTATCATTAATTCACACCGCTCCATATAAATGGCAATTACGATACTAATTTAGTTTAGATTGTTTATAATTATACTAAAAATTTTAAAGTAAGAAATTTAATTCGATACAATAGGTAAAAAATAATTTGATTTTTAAATACAAGAGTTGCAAAATTAACGAGTCTTATTGTGAAAGAATTTGTGCTTGAGGAAATGACTACGTCAAAAAGCGCGCGATAAGTACAAATAGTTACTTTAATGTTTAAAAAATAAATATTGACTTTCAGTTTTTTGTAAACGGTTTACAATTGTCAAGGAATGTAGTTGTCTTTTCAGCGTATACTTTTCGAAAATGAATCCAAGCAGGATTATTTAATAGATTAGGTATTGGTGGTCATCATCTTTATATTAAGTTTTACTACTTTTTTCCTGAAGTAAAACTTTTAAGCTTTTATTTAAACTGATAATTTCTACGTTTTTCTTAAACATAAGCTTATCTTTGACAATAATAATCCCCAGCAAATGAAGAGGAAGAAGAAGGTAAAATAACATAAAATAGTAAAAATAATATAATACGTAATAATATTATACTAACATGCATGTACTGTATTGTATGTTAATAGCAAGGAGCAGATTGCGGAAGAAAAGGCTCTATATTGTATGTTAATAGAAAGGAACAAATTGCAGCAGAAAAGGCTTCGTGAGCATAATCAAAACAGATATATATATATATATATAATAAATACAATTTAATATTAGAAATTATTATTATTAATTTAAGAAGGAAGCCTCAACTGAAGTTAAGAGGTTGTCGAGACGGGTCGATGAGTTGCAGGAAGGCTGTAAAAGGCAAAGAGACAGATTACAGCGATCACTTAGGTGTAATTGTAAGCGCAAGAAATAAGCTCCATAAACAAGTTATCCAAAGTGAATAATAATGTATGAGAATTGCTAATTTTAACCGGGTGACTTTCCCTGTATTATATTAGCCAATAAATTTTCAGGATCAGGTGTGTGTAACGAGAAATTTTTAAAAAAATACCTTTTGGGTTCTAACAAAAAAAAAAAATTCCTTGCGAAATTTTGCATATACTAATGCCTAGACAAATTCCCAGGCCGCGCCCTAACCCTAAAGTAAAAGAAAGGAGTTTTGTTTATTTTAAACTGGTGATTTCCCCTCCGGTTAATTGTAGTTATTCTCATTAATTATTTAATGACCAAAATTTTGTATTACTTATAGGTAGTGTTAATTTATCGTGATTAGATTTATTAAAACTAAATAGGCTCAAGACACCTCCCTCGATGAACTAAAACAAAGAATTTGATTGTTAATGTCTTTGTTGCTATAATTATTAACTAGTAATGCAAGGATAATAGGATTTTAATGTTGTATTATTAGTCGATTCTCTTAAATTAGATATAATTTTGAAAATGACGAAAAGTGCAGAATCAATGATTTTTTTGACTAATAAATGGTTTAGCGTGTCAAACAAGAAATTGTTAGAACTTTACCACCAATATCATAACCCAAATATAAAGAATTAATTTAAATAAAATTTTAATTATTACATCACCTCACCCATTATATGAAATAAGACTCATTCCGATTTCTGTCATAGTATGACGTTAATTAGAATCATAATCTATTTTTTTACAATAAAATCTATTAATCTCCAGATAATTATAAAAAATGTCGAATAAATATTGCACGTTCTTATGAATTATAAAAAATGTCGAATAAATATTGCACATTCTTATGCATACCGTATTATCTAAAATGTATGCAAAAAGGTGTAATCCTGAATTCATATTTTGTTTTTAATTTTTCTTTTTACATCGAAAAATTTTCTTGTTAGCATGCCTCCTGCATATAGTAATCAATCTTTAACATTATATCAAGTGAAATAGAAAAGAGAAAATATATTTACTCGAAAAAAAAATTTTATAAATATAAAATAATTTCACTGCATTGGTTAAAAATCGGATCACAAATATGTAATAATAGTTTTTACACCGATTAGTATGACTTTAATATGATAGATAAAAACGAAGTAAGTTCATTTTTCTATTTTATTGTTATATTCATATTATTATTATTATTATCTATTTGAGCTAAATAAGTTGTTATTTTGTGAATTTTGAATCGATATTTTTTTATTAATCTTATCACATAGAACTAAATAATGAGAGCTATTAATCTTTCCCTTCACCAAACCATTACTTAAGGTAACATTCAAATATAATAAATTTAAAAATTTTTAACGAACTTTTCAGTGAACTTTGAAAGTTAAAATATTTATTACCGGTTTATTTTTGTTTTACATACGATTACAATTACCGTTACATTAATCTGCAATTATTATTATACCCTTGCATACGTACGTAGTAATTTTTAACAATTATCAAAATTATTAATATTATTAACTAACTAAAACTCGCAAGTTTATTGCTAATAATTTACTATTAACATCTTCATTTAATAATGCATATGCATGAAAAAAATTAAACATATAGCTATTTTTAATAATAAATAATGCACTTGAGGTATTTTCTTTTCACAATAATTCAATTGAAAATAAAAATTAAGCGGGATTTTCCGTTAGTAACAAATGCACAAACCCTCCTCATATTTTTTAATAACATTATAATCCAGATTTTCTAAATAAATATATGTTTATGCGTTTATTAAAATAATCTATAAATTTTCTAGATAAGGAATAATACAACTTTCAAAGAATTTCAAGTTGGGAAAATTATTAATAAAAAAAAAAAAAACTTTTTTGCTTCATTAGCAAACAGTATAAAGGTAACTATTTTTCTCATAACGATACTTCAAAAAACTTATCCCAAAAAATATTATAAAGATAATAATATGGGAGCAGGTCCTTCTTCTCAAATTTCTCACGTTAGTGATGTAGCATCTGTTTCTTATGCTAGCGGTGTGTCAACTTATAATGGAAAAATTGTGCTCACTCCATATGAAGAGGTTGAACCTCGTTTGGATGCTTGGGATTTCTATGATGATACGTATCAATTTGACCTGTTTATTCAAGGTTATCGGGCGATTCAGGATCGTTCTTACGAGGATATGAAATCTTTTTATCAAGTTAGTGGTATTCACGGTTTGCCTTACACTGCATATGACGGAGTAACTAGTCATAATACATACAAACCATCAGAATGGTCTCACGGTCGTTTTGGTGGATATTGTCATCATGGTGATGTTTTATTTCCTTCATGGCACCGTCCATATGTCATGTTAATTGAAGCGTTGATAATTGAGGAGGCCAAGTTAATCGCCGAAAAATATCCTTCCAATGAAAAGGAAAAATACGTTAAAGCAGCTAAAAAGCTCCGACATCCTTACTTTGATTGGGCTGGTGAAAAGGCTGTTAATGGTCTTCCAGAATATTTCTATAAATCTGAACTCGAAATAAACACTCCCACAGGCAAAAATAAAATTAAAAATCCATTAAAAAGCTACACCCTCCCTGTTGATCTTTCACAACCGCTCGCAAAAGGTCATAATCCAAACGACAAACCACACTACATAGTCCCAAATACGACATATAATCCATTCACGCCCAAGGGGTATCCAACTGTTAGATACCCTAATCCTAACTATGAAGACCAGTACGATCTTTTAAACTTCAATATGTCGATTTATGTTAATAGTGTATTCAAACCAAGTATCTACCAAATGTTTCAAGTTGATGATTACCTACATTTTAGCAATCATGCCGTAACATCAGATGATAGGCAACTGCCAGATTCATTTTCTGGTCATCCAACTCCTACAGATACTGCTGGTTTTGCTCATTTTGCTTCTGTTGAAACACCCCACGATGGCTTTCATTTAATATCTGGTGGTCTTGGTGGTCATATGGCTTATGTAGATCTTACTACATTTGACCCTCTATTCTACTTTCACCACGCTAATGTGGATCGGTTTCTTGCATTATGGCAAGCAGTGTTAGTATTATAATAAGAAATTTTAATGAAAAATTTTAATGGATTCGTTTTATTTCACAGAAAACCACTTAGTAAACATTTTTAATCAAAGAAAATTATATTTCTTATAGACAATTTTATATAAACCTGTCTGTAGAATAATCTTCTTGTTTAATTAATTTGTTTATAAAATATAATTTTCTTGAATTGATTTGTGTGAAATAAGGGTTTCCTATTTAATTTACATAATAATCAATTATAAAAAAAAATTTTTTTTTTTATTATATTATATATAGATATCCTAACTCCTGGGTTCCTAAAAATGTTGCTATAAATGGAACTTTCACAGATGAAATGTATTCAACAGTTGATGAATTTTGGGATCTTACACCATTTCGTAAATCAGAGACAGAATTTTGGAATTCTGCAGACGTTAGAGACATAGAAAAACTTGGTTATACTTATCCTGAATTACAAAAATTTAAAGGAAAAGATCCTAAAGAATTACATAATTATCTTTTTGAACTTTATAAACCTGATCCTCATTTTGGACGTCGATTTTTCGTTAAAGTTACAATTGCTATGGGTAAATTAATTGGACCATATTATATTAGAGTTTTTGTTGATTTATATAATGCAGATGCAAAAACTCCAGTAACATCACCTCATTTTGCTGGTCTTATTGCTATGTGGAATAGTATAAATAATTTCCAAGCCAATAGTACTTCTTATATCGTAGGAAGTGTTGATATTACAGCTGCTATGGAAAGATTGGGTATAAGAAATGTAACTCATGAATATTCTGAAGAAACTAATCCTATAACAGGAGAGTTAAATTCAACCGCTATTTTTAATGTTGATAAAGATATAACCTTAGTTCCTGTTATGTTAGATGGAAAAGGTGTTACTGCAAAAGAAGCTGGAGTTTCAAATATTGAAGTTTATACATTCTTACACGATAAAGTTAATCCAAATTTCCTTGTCAAAAATTCTGGGGAATTAATTGGTTCTAAAAAATTCTAAATTGATTTTATAAAAACTATTAACTTTTACATTTTTTTTTTGTTTTACTTATATTCAAGTATTCAATATTAATTAGTATGCATCAAGGAAATTTTAAAGATATATATCTCTGACCTTTGTTAATTAATAATAGAAAGTACTTTTAAATAGCTTGAAAAGAAAATGTATAAAACAATGTTAATTTTTTATATCGTTATAAAATAAGTTTTTTTTTTTTTTTTATTGTTGACAATCTTTGTAAAATTATTCAATTAAATTAAGAGAGTTTGCCACTGGTGATCTATCAAAAAAAAAAATTCATTGCATATACTGTGCCTAGATAAAATCCTAGGCCTCGTCCTAACCCTAAAGTAAATGAAATGGGATTTTTTATTTTATATACTGGTGATGATCACCAGTGGTTATTCGTAGTAATTTTCTATTTACGTAATTGTTAAAATTTGAAATATTATCAGTAAATGATATAAATTGTAATACTAAGAATTGAAATAAATTTTTAATATAAAATTTAAATACTGTAAGTTATATATTGAGTAGTTTATCTAAAAAAAAAAAAAAAAAATACATCGTCATTTAATAAACTATCTTCTAAAAATAAGTGCGCTATGAAATATAATAATTTAAATGAGATATAAAACTTTATCTTAAAAATACAAACGACTAACAAATTACATATGCTTATAAATAAATTATCTATATACAATATGTTTATCCACAGAATCAAAGAACCTTCTAATAACGAACTTCAAGCTTTCAATCTTGAACATACGGTACGAAAAAAATGTTAATGATCATTATACACTAGGCGTATGCTTAATACTAACACCAAAAATAAAAATCATTTTAATTAAATAAACAATTGTTTTTTTTTAAAAAAAATATAATTTTTTAAATTAAAATAAACTTTATATAATATAACTTAAAGAATGTACTGTATGTATTATATCTAATTTAGTTTTATTTTCTATAATATAATAATTTATATACAGTATTTGTATTAGTTTCAGTTTTTAATTTATAAAGCTAAAAAGAATTTTAATCAATATAGATTTTTTAAGTACTTAAGCTTATATTACTAGTTCATAAAGTACTGCAATTATAAGTTGTGAAATAATAGTTTTCTAATCTTGTGTTAATATTTTTAATTAAAAATAGAGAATATTTTTATAGTGCTATAGTATTATAGACCTACTCTATATATAATTATAAGATTAAATATAACCTAAAATCAAAACAATCTATTTTATTTATTGCTTTAGAGTTAAAGATATAGTTAAATTAGAGTTAGGGTTAGAGCAATAGTGTAGAGATTTTATATCAAGATTTAGCAAGAAATTTTTTTAATTAGGATACCAAAAGCAGTTTTATATATAAAATTTTAAGTTATTTTTTACTTCTTTAAAATTGCAAAAATTTTATATTATATCTGATCTTTTGTTTTAATTGGCTATATTACTCTAGTACTATAGTGTCATAGTATTACAAATTAAATCCCTTAAAAATATTTGTAAAATATAAAATTAAAATATATAATTACTTTAATTATTTGTTATAATTACTTAAGTTTTATTAAAATTTAAAATCAACTTAAATTATTTCTAAATCTATTAATATTTTATATTTACTTATAATATATTTAATTTGATAAATTTTTTAATTAATTTTGAGAAATTTATTTTATTTTATAGTATATATTATCTTTTAAACTATTAAGTAGACAAATTTGCTTATTAAAATAATTTTTAAAAAGTTTTTTAAACTTATTCTTTTTATTTACTAACTAACATTAAAATATTTTACTTTTTAAATATTATTTTAAAATTTTATTACTTTATTTTAATTTTAATAAAGATATTTAATTTTTTTTTAAATTTACAATTAAAATTTTTTAAAATTTCTTAAAATTTTATATGTTTTCAAAGAAAAATTTTTCTTTAATTCTAATTAAAATCAAAATTTTGGTTTTTTTTATTTATTTATTAATAATATTAAAATAAAAATGAGATTAGTACATTTATATATCATAATAATATATATGTAAAGCTAATATATATTCTTAAAATATATTGTTATTACTAATACTAGTTAGTCATCTAATATAATATTATACTTCTATTTTTTATTTGTTAGCTAATTTAAATCTAAGTTACTATTTGCTGTAAAGAAAGTTAAAGAAAACCTCTGAGGTTAAATAAAATAAAGTTAAAAAAGAACAGTTATATATAGAGAAGTTTTGAAATAATAATTTTTGGATATAAATATCTATATGATGATTATAAAAAGTATTATTATTTATAATATTTGGAATTTGTAAAGAGTAAATAATTTTTGTATATTTTTTAATCTTTTTTAAAATACTACAAGTAGATTTCTATTTATATTATTTTTGATTTCTGTTTTTTTAAATTTTGTTGTTAAACTAGAGAAGTAGAGAGTTTGAAAGTTAGATAAAGAAATTATTAGTTAACTTTTTTAGTAGTAAGTTGGTTTGTTTAAAGCAAGTTGTTAAAATAGTTCTTTGAATTAAAAAGAATAAGAAATTTGTGAAGTTTTAAGTATTGTAACCTGAAGTAAAAATTTAAAGAATTATTTAAAGAGGTATATTTATTATATTTAGTATTTATAAATATTCAATTATATATTGTAGTAATATATTATATAAGTTAATTAAGTATAATATACAAAAGAGTTCTGTATTTTTATATTAGTTACAAAAAGAGTAATTAGATATAAAGTATAGATTTGAATAGCAGATATTTAAATTTGCTATAGTTAGAAAGTTGTTAAAAAGTATTTTATTTCTAAGTAAGTAGAGTTTTAGATTGTTATTTTGAGAGTTTATTATATTAATAAGTTGAAGAATATTAAAAGGTTGTATATTTTGAAGTATTTTGAATTGTATAATTTTGTTAAGTATTTGAATTGAAAGAATATTTATACAGAATTTTTGTATTTTGAATATAATAGATATTTGGTTTTATATAAAGAATATAGATAAAGAGAAGTAGTTAGTATTTAGTTAAATTTTTGTCTTATTAGTATCTTAATTTACAAGAGAGTCAGTAATATTTTAGAAGAAGTTTTTGAAATATAATTTTGTTTTATGAGTAGTATATTAGATATTTTTCTTTTTTATAAGAAAGTTTAATATATGAATAGTATTCTAGTTATTTTTTTTAGTTGTGTAAAGTAGTTATAAAATAAATAATTTTTTAGTATTTGAATTATAAAAAGATTGTCTAGATAAATATAGATTTTATACGTGGCAACTCAAATAAATGACGGTCAGACTCAATGCACAGAGCAGACTTTTGAGTTTAGCATAGCTGTGAAAACTGAGCATACGGCGAGCACATATATAGAAAACCTTCTAGTGCTTTCAATTCCAACATCTTTAGAACCCTTTGAAGCACTAACTTGCTATAACACATTCCTAAAATTTTATAATATGGATTCACTAAAAACTGATCAAACTATTGGATCATTTATAAAACACCTAAAAGAGAAAAAATTTACTAAACCTACAAGATTTTCCATCAACAAACAACTCAATGAAGCTCATATATATCTTCCTTGTAATGACAATATTCTTCCAGATTATACACCACTTAATCTCTTCACCCTCTTCCAATACTATAATACTTTTCTTAGAACTTTTACAAATCTAATGATAACTTAAATATTACTAATCTACCAACAAACATTTCAAATAATACTAATTCACAAACAATGACTAATACTAATACTAACAATACTAACAACTCACTCTCTCTTAACATTATAACTCATAATGTTAGGAGATACAACAACTCTCTTAAAAAATAACTATGGGAAGAATTTTGTTTTTCTCATAACTATAATATTATTAGTTTAATGGAAACTAAACTCATCAACTCCAAATCAAAATATTTCAATACTAAATACTTCACATACTATCTATCAAATTCTACTTCTTCAGTAGAAGGAACTGGAATTATTATCTCAAATAATCTGACACCACATATTCACAAAATTCTTAAACATGAAGGAGGAGCAATTTCTATTGATCTTTTCTTCAAACATGATTTTAAATTTAGAATAATTTCAGTATATCTTTCTTCTACTGATATATCACATAGAAATTCAATACAAACTAAAGTCAACTAATGAATACAACAAGCACTTAGTCAACAACTATATCCAATAGTTCTTGATGACTTTAATGTAGATATCTCTACAACAAACTCAGCAAGTTCAAAATCCAGACTCGTTAACTTCCTTTCAAGCAACAATTTATATGATCTTGCCAACTACACATCTAATACATCCTATACATGGCATAATAACCAATCACAAACTAGAATTGACTACATATGATGCTATGAATCTATAATACCATATCTTCAAAAATTTAGTTTAGAAGATCTATTAACATCTACACAAAGTGATCATATGATATTTGTATCTTCATGGTTATTCCTCTATACTAACACAAACTACAAACAAAAATTTACAGCAAATAGAAGGATCTTTGATTATAGCTCTATGAACAAAGAAACCTGGGAAGAATTTGCAGATCAAGTTAATTATAATCTCAATTAAAACAATACTCTACTTGATACAAATACTAGCAACTCTCT
>CAJVPM010001158.1:0-13021 GCA_910592325.1 Scutellospora calospora | reverse complement strand
AATTTACTAACTCTTATTACTATATCTACACATCAAACTGCAACAAAACAATAGCAAAAAAACAAGAATCAAGTATGAGAACTGTAATAGCAATCTCCAAACCTCTCTAACCATATATCCATAATATCCAAACTGAACTGGGTACTGCTATTCTAATTAACTTTTTCTTTCTACAAAACCAAAGACTTCTAATAATCTTAGTTTACCTTCTATCTAACAATACTTCATTAAATCTCCAAACCCAACAAAAGATTACTAATTAGATCAGTTATGCAAGCATACATAACTTTGAGACTATTATTCTCAGAGATTTTAATTTAGACATAAACAAGCATAACAAACTCACTTTATAACTATTCAACACAATGAATACAAGGAATATGAAAAGTCTTCTAAAATACTTTAACATAAGCTCTCCTACGTGGTCAAGATCCTCTTCAAATAGCCAAATTGATGATATATGGATTTCATCAACTTTAATATTTATAATATCTACACTAGAATTAACTACTGCTAAACTAATCACAAACAGTAACCACAAAATTATCCAAATTGAATAGCACCTTAAAACACATATTCAAAAATATAGAACAAAGAAAAACAAATGACACATCTTCTTATATAACAAAATAACAACAGATACTTGGATTGATTTCTTACAAGATATAAACAAATTCCTCAAGTCACATGAAGAAGAATTAAATCCAGACATCAAAACAGACACACAACTCAATAAATATTAGCATCTACTCAACCAAGCAATCAAACAAGCTGCCAACAACAATATTTTTTAAACCAAAGTTGCACCCAAAACTTACTATGCTTTCATGAGAAAGGTAACACATCTACACACAGCTTTACAAAAAATCAACAAAGTGATTAGAACCCTTCAACATACACCAAATCTAAATTCTACTCAACTCACATCAATTAATACAAATATTCATAATATAAACAAACATGCTAATCTATCAATCCCTACAGTAACTAGAAATCTAGCTACAAATGAAACATCTCTATCCTTCCTCTCAACATTAAAGCAAACACAGAAAACTATATACTAAGCCAGAAAATTAGAGAACAACATCGCATACACACAAAAAATCAATGAGTATATACTCAACTGACAAAACAACTTTTCTACAAATACAACAAAAATGATCGATAGTATCCTTCAAAGACATATAGACCTAGTAATCCTACACAATATTACTAAACCTAATGAAATTATTACAGAACCAAATGAAATAAAAGAAGAAATCAGAAAACACTTTGAAAGCTGAACCAAACCCAATACACCAAACTATGATCATTAGCCTAAATGGAAAAAAGACTATCAACTACAAAAATTAATTAATACATCCTGGTATAACAAACTATCTAATCCTATAACTCTGCAAGAACTCCAAGACTGCATAAAAGAATCACTCCTTAGAAAAGCTACTGGTCCTCAACAGATATCAAACGAAATACTAAAATATCTTAACGACACTACAACAATACTACTACTTAAAATTCTAAATGCATACCTAAGCTTACAAAAAATCCCTAAGATGTAGAAGAAAAGCAACATACATCCAATCTCGAAAAAGAAAAACTTCAACAGCCAACTTAATACTACCAGACCTATTTCACTCATAGAACATATGAAAAAAATTTTTACAAAGATTATCACCAAAAAATTAAACTTTGTACTCAGCAAATATTCTATTTTGCATCATAGCAATCATATGGCACTTCCTAACACTTCTACAGAAATACCTATTGCTACTATTACGCATATAATTAAAGACTCACAACTAAAAAACAAAGAGCTATAGCTTCTCAGCTAAGATATGTCAAAAGCATATAACTCTGTACATATTCCCCTACTCGCAAAAGTACTAAAAAGACTCAAACTCTCAACAAACATCATCACACTAATTATTGACATTTTCACAGAACGTACAAACTCAGTTATCACCTATTTTGGTTTCACACAACTCTACCCAGTTCATGATGGAATTGACTAGGGAGAGACGATAACCCTATTGCTCTGGCAAATCTATTACAATCCATTACTTACTAGAATCTATAACAACATATCTGGTTACTCTATTAATACAACATACATCAACTAAAATATCACAAAACATTTAACAAAAAACATACCAGCTCTCGCTTATATGAACGATACTATTTGAATTGCCTACTCACAAGAAAAACTACAGAATATACTAGAGATTGCAACCTCTTTCTTCATCTTTACTAATATAAAAGTTAATTCAAATAAATCAATACTTGCAGTGAATAACCCAAGAAATGCAAACCCAAGTATAATCTTCAACTATACAACTATTAACTCAATCAACCCAAATAAAGTCTTTAGAATTCTTGAATGCTGGTATACTATATCCAAAAACCACAAACCAACTCACAAAATCATCAAAGAAGAAGCTGAATACACAATCAAAAGAATCTAACATGCAAAGCTAACAGATAAACAAGCAGTATATATAATCAATACTATACTACTAACATGGATCTCTTACAGAATTCAAAACACTTTTCTCCCCTCTACTCTCTGTGAAAAACTTACAAATCAATACACCTTAACAGTCAAACACAAAGCTAGCTTGTTACGAACATTCCCTAACTCAACAATGCATCATTATCGTATCTACAGTCTACGAACTATGCAAGACATCCAAACACAACAACACATATCTCTAATCTCTAGACAGATTAATCACCTAAACTTTTCAGACTTTTCTTTACAAATTCGTCTACAACAAATTCAGAACTCAACTTACTCTAACATCTCAATTTTTAGTGAATTTCCTTATATCTTATCATTAAAAGAAGCTACAACTACCATAGTGAAAATGCTTTCACATTTTCAATACATGCATATAAATATTAATAGCGACAACAACGAATGGCCAACACCACTACAAAAGCCAGGAAACTCAATAGACCTAGTCCTAAAAAACCTCACTACATCTCAATCTTTAAAAACAAAGCTAAACAACTTAGGAATTCACTTTATTGAACAGTGCACTGACTACAACAATCTAAATACTTTAACATAGTTCCAACTACCTCACACAATACACCAAATACCTAGAGGAAGAGAGCCCCGATAGTATCAGCAACTAACTAACGAAATCAAAACAAAATTTCTACTAGATCCTATTGCACTAACTACACCTAACCCCTACGGACACAACAATTTACCTATACAAAAAACTTCCTGGGTAATAGAATACACCAATACAATAAACAACATAGGGAAAGTTTCATCAATAAATAACCAAACTGTAATAGTTACCCATTAGATCATTGACCCTATTAACAACAAGCTTACACTCTGCTCAGAATGTAACCAAAATGATCCAAAACTCAATAGACAAAAATGCACAAAAAGTACTTACACAAAAAAATTAAAAAAACTCATAGTCGATAGCAAAAGATTTGTACATGCAAAGATACAAGATATTAACTCATATCTAAAACACCAAGACGATTGCAAACCACAAAAAATATCCAATAAAAAATTATTCAAACAATTCCAAACTATACAAGAAGTAGTGAAGGATGAGCAAACAACAAACTATCTGTGGAAACTATACCAACAGCTAACTAAACATAAACAGATAATATTCCAGCTTACTTAAAAAAGAGAAACAATAGATAACACAGAAAAAGATACTATAATCTGCAAGATCCAAGATACTACTCACTAATTTCAAGTGACAACAGATATATGGCCAACTCGCTTTAAAATATTCATAACCACTTTGATACTTATATTTCTAATCTCATCAGATGGAACATCTATACAAATTGATACCGATAACAAATATTTTAAACAGATCGCAAATACTATCTATACAACCTCCACATACAACCTACACTCAATATACCAAACTAATAACTAGCCAAGTTAGCTAACTTGGAAAGCAATAATAGCCAGAAAAGAACTTCAATATAATTTTACTTACAACAACTAAAATGAAACCAACATACATACTAACCTTATAATTCTCAAAACAGAAATTAATCACACACGATTACGTTATGACATACTTCTTCCTACTTAGAAACAATCACCAATTAAACATAATATTTGACGCTTTATTCGACACTTACAAAATGCATACCACCTAGCTCTCTGGCACTCACAAGCACGTACCTAATACTGGAACCCCAAAAGAGCAAACACTAACTGGAACTAATTCTATGAATTCATAAATTACTAATGCAAACCAACAACAAGAGATACTAATTCAAAATATTCTCAAATCAAAGCTTTTAAATTAAAACTATTATTAGAAGAATTACCTACGCTCCAAATATTAAACAAAAGAAATCCCAAAAAGTATCCCAGCTCACTATGCCTTAGATGCAGAGAAATAGTAGAAGATAACTACTACATGCTTACATGCAACCAAAACAATACAAGCATCACAGAAATCACCAAGAAAGTGCTAACCTCAATGCTAGCCAAACTTGACATACCACAAAACCCAACTTTAAGTCATCTAACAAAAACTATTATTGAAAATATTTACTACTTCAACCAAGACACAAATCTGACAAAAATAACTCTTGGTATGCTACCACTATCTAATACTGAAGAAATCAACAAAATACTTAAAACATCGGACAACAAATACAAACCTTCTACTATACTCGTCTACAAAATTACAAAGAAAATATACAAAGAAATTTGGGTACCTAGATATCAACAAGTCCAAACACTAACAATATCTAATCAAACGGACTCAACTACAGTAACTAAAACACGAACTAACAATACAATTATATCACAAAATACTAAGAATATATATCAAATAGCAAGGGACAAACAAGAGAGATGACATATAATGTTTATAAAATACAACATATCTCCTAATTTCATAAATATAATCATAGACTGAGCGGGCTCTTTGATCCTTTTTAGCAAAGTTTGGATCGTAGGTAAACTAGCCTAAGCCTTATTTTTTCTAGATTAGACAATTTATACTACATTGTAATCACATAATATACTTATATATTACGATCAATAAAGAAATTGAGACAAGATCTCGCTTTTAAAAAAAAAAAAAATAAAAAATAAAAAAAAAAAAAACTATAATAATTATAATAATTAAAATTTAACTAAATTATTATTGCAAACAATCTACAGATAATAGTACTTATATCTAATAAATATATCAAAATGATTAAACTATTAGTTCAATTTAGACAAAGTTAAAGAAATATTATTTGTTTTATAATTGATTTTTTTTTTTTGTTATTAAGGCCACTTCCTTGGCTGATTAGATTTTTATTAGTTTGTTATTACAGAACTATCACATGAATAGTTTCCTAAGGTTTTACAGTTACATGATAAGTGTACAACAAGCCATATGTACAACTTTAGTCATTGTCTAATTTAAGTAGTCTGCCATACAGACGATCAACTATCTGTTGGTTCTATACTATGCTACCATACCTGCAACCCACCTGTGAGTTACCTATTTAAACACTTTGATCATTAACCCTTCTCCTATCCCAAACTAACGTCACCATTATGACCAACTGCTGATGCCAGCTGGTTCACCTGCAGATCCATTTCTCTGCACAGCTTAGGTCCTCTCGAGATGTGTATGCCCAACGTATTGTAAGCCGCAGAGCTCCGGTTAATCTCGGAAGTAATTCCTACTAGAGTAGTTATGTGCCTATTTCACAGATTCATTTGAATTAGACCCTTGTCGATGTTCGTACAAACCTAGTTCCTGCTGTGGCCGTTCACCAGATATAGTCCTCCAAGTTCCAGCCAGATGTTTCACGAGGTAGATCTTCCCAATCTAGTTAGCTGCCAAGCCAAGTTGGTGTTGCCACTAATGCAAAGCACCAGGCTGCATTACACAGCAGACTTACTTGCACCTATCGATCTCACATCCTTTATACTCAGGTTTTTCATTGGATTAGGCGTTAACTGGCTTGACCATCGAAATCCGTACTACTTCACCAAACTAAGGATTTCTATATACAGGTCCCCTGCTCGTAGATCCTATCAAGATTTATTCGTGTAACATAACTCGAGCATTGTGTCATACTTTCAATATCCGATTGATATTGGTGCAATGTGATTTACAGGGTTGTAACCCCCAGAAACGAGCAGAGTTTACTGTAAGTTGAGTACAAAGGTCCAAGTAATTATTCAAATTCGTTGACAGTAGGATTTGAACTCCAGACCTCTTGCATAGTGGTCTGGCAACCTAACCACTACACTAAGATCGCCAGACCTATAGAATTTCAAATTTTTTACTGGGTATAAAATAAAAAGTAAGTTAGAATGTAGAATAAAGAAAAAACAAATAAGTTAAAGAGATTATACAGAAGTATAGAAATGAGATAGCAATAGATAGTAGCAAATCTGTCTTAGATTTAGAAAAACATCTAGATAAAATAGTAGCAAAATTAATGAGATTAGATCTAGAGATCATTCAAATAGCAAAGAAATAGCAAGCAATAATAAAAAAAGCTACAATAATACAAAGTTAGTAATATATTAGAACAAAATAATTTAATAGAAAAAGTACAAAATATAGAAGTAATTGAAGTAGAAGAAATAGTAATAAAAGAAAATATAGTAGCACAAGAGCTTTTGAGTATACTGAATATATTTGACTCAGAATCAAAACCAGAATCTAAGTCTGAAATATTAATCGCAAGTAATTTATATATAGAAACAACTAAGGTAATAAAATATATAAAAGCAATAGAAAATATTAAAGATATAAGCAATAATAGTAATAGAAACAAAAAAGTACTAGAGGATACAAAAGATTTAAACAGTAAAAGTTATAAAGGTATTATATTAGAAAAAAGTATTTGAGTACTCAAAAAGAATAGATATAAACATAAAAGAGATATTATAGCAAAAGTAGTAGCAATTAATATTACTAGAGATATGACTGAACATAGAATTAAATTATTGAAGTAGCTATTAAGAGAAAATGTTCATATAAAAGATATTACAAAAAAATTTGCAAAAGGAAATCAATAGTATATAATCATATTTGATTGTAGAAAAGTATTTGAAAAAGCTAAAACAAGACTAGAAAACTCTAAAGAAGAATACAAAAAACTTAAACTCATCCCAGAAAAAACACAAGAAATAAGCTAAAAAGAAAACTTAAAGAGTAAAGATAAAAAGGAAAACAAAAGAAGGGAGAGTAGAAATGAAAGAGAAGAATATATTCAAAGAGAATTAAAAGAAATATTTGAGTAGAAAAAAAAAAATCTTATCAAGATAATTACAAAAAAGTTAGCACTGAACAAAAAAACTCAAATGCATTAGCACAAACAAATACAAAGAAAGAGTATAATAAAGATAATAATCTGATAGTAGTTTGGGACCTTCTAAGCTGAGCAAAAAGATCTTAGATCTTTGAATCTGTATGATACTTAGGAAGAGTTGTATATATAGAAATATTAAGAAAACAATAGAACAAAATTAGAGCAGAAATTACTTTTATACTAGGTATAGCAAATATAAAAGAATTTGAGAATTTATAGTATATACCCTTTATGAATAAGTATAATAAGAATAACTAAAGAAGCTAATAGCTTTGAAAAACTAAAAGAATAAAATAAATATACAAGAAAACTAGTTAATTTACTAGAAAGTATTAGTGAAATTCTTCTATAAAGACAAGTTAGATATACTGAAACAAAAGTAGTATATATTTTTAAAAATACTAATGATAATAATATGAGAAGTATAATAGTTTTTTTTGCTAACAGAAAAAACTTAATAGATGGCTTGAAATTTGTAATATCTTATTATAATAACAAGCTTAGCTAGAGTATAAGAACAAGCTTCTCTAATAAAAAAACTCAAAAAAACAGAAGAAAAGATAAAAGAAACCTTACAGAAAAGGAGCTTAAAAAGTTTAGAAAAGATGAAAGAAATAGAACAAGATTAGGAGAAGAATGCTCTAAATCAGCTTAAAGAAAAAGACAAAATAATAGAAATATATCAGAAGAGCAAACAAGATACTCATCAGAAAAGAGACTAGTAAGAAATAGAATTTGAGAGAATTTACTTTAGTAGAGACAAGTAAAGATGAAGAAGAATCAATGAATCTAGAAAAAAATAAACAAAAAATGTTACAAAGAATTAGAAAAAGATAAGAAGAAGAGTACAATTAAATGAAAATAGTAAGTATAAAAAGATAAGAAGAAAAAAAAAAATATAAAGAAAATTCTAGAGAGTATAATGTCTATTCTAGAAAAAGAAGATAATAATGAAAGATCAGATGAAGAAACTATTGATAAATTTTAGGACTACAGAGTTTCAAATCACTTCTAATTATAGTACTAATTGAATTACAAAAAGCTCTGAGTATATAAAAAAGAAAACTTATAAACTCAAAGAGAGCAAATAGAGAAAGAAACTACAAAAAAGTAGACAATTTAGAGTTTAGTGAGATAAGTTTAAAGATAAGAACTAAAGCAAGTAGAGATGAGAAGGACTTTAGAATATTATCTTTAGCTATATATAATTTAAATAAGCTTAAGACAAACAGATATAAAGTAGAAATGCTATTAGAATAGATACTGAAAAAAATATAGATATTGTAAGAATAAACAAAACTAATATCGCAAAAAGACAAAGCAAATATTTAATCAAAAAAGATAGCAACTATATAGGTTTTTGAACTAATACAGATAAGAATAAGATTAAAGGATCAGAAGTAGGACTAGCTATTAGCAAATATTGAGAAAAATATATTAGACAAATATTAAGTTTTTTTTTTTTTTGTTATTAAGACTACTTCCTTGACTAATTAGATTTTATTAGTTTGTTATTATAGAACTATCATATGAATAGTTTTTTAAAGTTTTACAATTATATAATGAGTATACAATAAGCCACACATACAACTTTAGTTATTGTCTAATTTAAGTAGTCTGCTATACAGACGATTGATCATCTATTGATTCTACACTATGCTATTATACCTGCAACCTACCTGTGAGTTATCTATTTAAATACTCTGATTATTAACCCTTTCTCCTATCCCAAACTAATATCACCACTATGGCTGATTACTTAAGCTAGCCAGCTTATCTGTAGATCTATTTATCACATAGCTTAGGTTCTCTCAGGATATATATACCTAATATATTATGAACTGAAGAGCTTCAGTTAATCTCAGAAGTAAATCTACTAGAGTGGTCTGTACCTATTTTACAGATTCATCTAACTTAAACCTTTGTAGATGTTTATATAACCCTAGTTCTTACTGTAGCTCTTCACTAGTTTTCTATATCTATTTTCTCAAATACTTCACGAAGCAGATCTTTCTAATCTAGTTAGCCACCAAGCCAGGTTAGTATTACTAATTCTTCCTGTAGAATGAATTTATACATACCTGACTTAATTTGTATCTTTTGATTATAGTTTTCTTTCTAGATTAAGCATTAGCTAGTATGACTGTTGAAAGCTATACTACTTCACTAACTTGAAATTTTTATTATACAGGTCTCTTGCCTATAGATCCTATTAAGATTTATTCATATAATATTATACTCTCTGAATATTATAACATACTTCTAATATCTAAATAATATTGGTACAATGTGATTTACAGAGTTACAACTCCAAGGTTTACTGTAAGTTAGGTACAAAGGTCTAGGTAATTATTTAAATTTATTGACAGTAAGATTTGAACCCCAAATCTCTTGCATAGTGGTCTGGCAATTTAACTACTATACTAAGATCACTAGACCTACAAATATTAAGATTTATTAACTAATATATCAATATATTGCTAGTATTTAAAAAGATCAAACAGGTTATTATTTACGTATACATTTTATCAAATGACAAAAAAGAAAAAAAGAGAATTTAGCAGCAGGTTATTAGAAAAATATGAGAATGTGAAAGAAACAGAACTCGAGTCATAGTTATAGAGGATTTTAATGATAATAGAAACAGAAAGTTAGATTAAAATAAAGAACTCTTGACTAGAAAACAATTACTCCTACTACTTAGATAGCTAGAAAACTCAAACCTAGAAGATCTTTTTAGAAAAATTCATCTGTATAAAAAAGAATTCATATAAACAAATAGAATATTTAGTACAAGAATTAATTATATCTGAGTATCTAATATACTTAGCTAACAAGTAATAAGCTATAAGAGTAGCAAAGCAACTTGTATTATAAGTAGTAATCATAATATAGTAGTAGCAAAAATAGAAACAGACATTATAAAAAGAACTAGATCACTAGTAACTAGCAAATAGTTAAAGTGAAAAAAGAGAATTCTAAATTTAAAAAAGGTATAAAAAGAAGATTAAAATAATTACTAAGAAAAGCTAGATAAGAAATTATGAAAGAAGCTAAATCTGAGGAAAAATATAGAAATAACTAAAGAAAAATACAAAACAAAAAGTATTGATAAGATATGGGATATTATCTCAGATAGTAGTATTAATAGTAGTATATACTCTTCTCTCTTATATTATAAAATAGATCCTAAGATAGCCTTAAGGAAAAAGTGAAACAATAGTGATAAAATCCAAAAAGATCTAAGACATCTAAAAAAAATATGTCATAAATGTATTGAAGAAGAAGAAGCTATTATAAAAGAAAAAAATAGAGATTAAGCTAATACAGAAATTAGCAAACTTAATAGTAAGTATGAGCTAAAGATAGATAAAGTACTAGAAGACTATTAGTCTGAAGAAAGAAAAAAGGATCTAAAGAATTAGTAGAAAATACTAAATACAAAAGTATAATATGAAAAAAAGAAGGAAGAAGTATTAGAAATTAACAAATATATAGATATACAATATGAAGCAATATAAGAAAAGTTAAAGAGATATGTTTAATAGTTTGCTAGAAAGGCTATCAAAAAAAGTTAAAGTAAACAGAGTTATGAAGTTAATTAAGGAAGAAGAGATCCTATTAACAAAAGACAAAGAAGTATTAGGAAAAGTTAAATCACACTTTGCTAAACAGTTTTAAAAAAAAAGTATAGAGCTAGAAAAGCTTTCTTCAAAATAGACTAAAGCATATAGTCTAATCAAAAAAATAAATGAAGAAATATACAACAATCTTCTAGACAAAGTAACAGAAACTGAATAGAAAAATACTCTTAGCAAGACAAAGAACAAGTCAGCATCTAGTATCTTAGGAATAAGCTACTCTTTAATTAAAAAAGCAAGAATTACTATACAAAAACTATTTAGAATACTAGCAGACCAATAAATAGAAAAAGATGATATTTTAGTTAAATAGAAACTAAAATAATTATATCCAATTTTAAAGAATGAAGACTGGAATTACAATCTTTTAAATATGAGACTAATAATAATACTAGAAATATTCAGAAAAATAGTAGTAAGAATAATAATATGAAGACTAGATTATATATTTGTGAAGCATAATATATTAAAAAGTCTAAATTATACTAGTCTTTTAGAAAATAGCATATCAGGACCAAATATATTATGAATAATTTACTTAAAGATACCAGACAAAAAAACAAAGAAGTATAGATTTTGTTCTAAGACATGAAAAAGCCTTTGATTTAGTAAGCCTCATGATAATGGAAAAGCCTTAAGAAAAATTAAATTTTTTAAAATAGTAATAAGATTTTTCTTAAACCTATATAATGAGAAAAAGATTAAAGTTATTACAGAGTATGCTTTAACAGAAGAATTTATAGCTAAAGATAGTTTTGACCAAGATGAGGTAATCTCTTCTTTGATATAGCATATAATTTATAATCTACTGTTGTATACTATATATAAAGAAAAAGATCTAGAGTACAAAATAGAGCTTAACTAGTTTCAAGATCTGAGAATAAATAAATCATGAACAACATGCTAGCAACAAGGAGTCTTAGCCTATATAGATGATATAACTTAGATCATAAAATCTTAAAAAGAAATACAGAAGATAATTAATATTTTATCAGAGTTCTATAAACTTAATGATATTGAAATTAATAGCAAAAAGTTAGAGCTTCTAGTCTTAAACTCAGAATACAACCTGATAACTGAAAGTATATTTAAATAAAAATAGGAAAATCTAATAAGATAGTCTATGCCAAAAGAGAAAAAAATACTATAAGACATCTGAAAGTTTAAATCTTTAAGAATGAAGAGAAAAAATACAATAAAGTAGTTATAAAAAAGGAAGTAGTAAAGATGTATAAGGCAATTACTTAGAAAAGAGTATCTGTAAGCTAGCTTGTATACTTGAATAATAGTATATTAATACCAAGTATAAAATATAGGCTTCAAATAGCTTTTTTCTTGAAAACCTTATATGAACAAATACAAAAACCTATTTGAACACTGATCAAAAACAAATTAGATCAGCTTTAAATAGTATATGTAGTCATATGAAATTATTAGGCTTATGAATAATTTGAGAAAATCAGATTATATATTATATTATAGAACTAACAATTCATATGAATAAACAAGATAAAGTAGGAATTTCTATGAGACTAAAAATAAAAAAAGCTTAATTGAAGTGTATAAATACAAATAATATTCTTAGTAGTGATAGCAAGTTTAAAAACACAAAACTCAAATTTAATCTAGCTTACAGAATAATTTGTGAAGCAAAGAAAATAGAATTTAGTTTTTAAGAAAGCAGTACTTATGAAGATAATATTAAAATAGCTAGAACAAGTATTCTTAGCCTGTTGAAAAAGAAAGAAATAACAAAATATAGAGAAAGTAATTATCTAAATATCTTAGTGCTCGAGTAGCTAATTTCAAGAGAAGGTAATATTCTCTTAACTTAGTAGCAAATAAAAGATATTAGAGGTCTTCAAAGCAAAGTTCAAAAGCCTAATTAGTTTAAAAGTATTAAGAAGAAAGTATTATTAAATAGTAATATATGAAAGATTAACATTCAAAACAGAACTCTCTCCGTCGATTACTCTGACTAATTTTGGAGCAGAAAGAAAAATCAAGTTAACTCAAAGATTTTACTAAGAACAAGCATTAGACTCCTT